>OW240915.1:2451656-2506362 GCA_933207985.1 Pelobates cultripes
CAGTCAGTCAGTCAGTCTCTCAGTCAGTCAGTCAGTCTCAGTCAGTCAGTCTCTCAGTCAGTCAGTCTGTCTATCAGTCAGTATATCAGTCAGTCAGTCAGTCTATCAGTCAGTATATCAGTCAGTCAGTCAGTCTCAGTCAGTCAATCTCAGTCAGTCTCTCAGTCAGTCAGTCAGTCAGTCAGTCAGTCTCTCAGTCAGTCAGTCTCTCAGTCAGTCAGTCAGTCTGTCAGTCTCAGTCAGTCAGTCAGTCAGTCTCAGTCAGTCAGTCTCTCAGTCAGTCAGTCTCTCAGCTGGGCCGTCCTCCTCAGTCACGCCAGCCGGGTCTCAGTCTCTCAGTCAGTCAGTCAGTCAGTCTCTAGCTGTCAGTCCTAGCCAGTCAGTCTCAGTCTCAGTCAGTCAGTCAGTCTCAGTCAGCTGCCCTAGCCGTCAGTCTCAGTCTCTCAGTCAGTCAAGTCAGCCGCCCCAGTCTCTCAGTCAGTCAGTCAGTCTCAGTCAGTCAGTCAGTCAGTCCTGGGCCACCGTCTCTCAGTCAGTCAGTCAGTATATCAGTCAGCCAGTCAGTCTCTCAGTCAGTCAGTCTCTCAGTCTCAGTCAGTCGTCAGTGTGCCGCCGGTGCTCTCTCCCTCTCTCCTCCCCCAGGTGGTGCCCGCGGTGCTCTCTGGGTAATCCCACCTGAGGTGATACCTGGATGTTGCAGCTCAGGGAGGCTCCAGTGACCGGAAGCAGCTGTTGGCTCCGCCCGTTCCTGCCCAGATCCTGCCCCTCACCCCGTCACTGTGCTGCCCCTCTTACCCCGGCAGGGTGCCAGCCAGTGCCCCCAACTGCCCCTCTGGGGGTCCCAGCTCTGACGCAGCCAGGGAAGGCGGAGCCGCGCTGCATGCCGGATATGTAGTTCCGGTGTCAGGATGTAACGCAGTGTGAGGTGGCAGCAGGACTCCATATCCCGGCATGCAGCGCGCCCCGGCCCTGTCACAGCGAGATCGCGAGCTGCCGCTGCTGGGATATGTAGTTCCGGTGTCAGGATGTAACGCAGTGTGTGATGGCAGCAGGACTCCATATCCCGGCATGCAGCGCGCCCCAGCCCTGTCACAGCGAGATCGCGAGCTGCCGCTGCTGGGATATGTAGTTCCGGTGTCAGGATGTAACGCAGTGTGAGGTGGCAGCAGGACTCCATATCCCGGCATGCAGCGCGCCCCGGCCCTGTCACAGCGAGATCGCGAGCTGCCGCTGCTGGGATATGTAGTTCCGGTGTCAGGATGTAACGCAGTGTGAGGTGGCAGCAGGACTCCATATCCCGGCATGCAGCGCGCCCCGGCCCTGTCACAGCGAGATCGCGAGCTGCCGCTGCTGGGATATGTAGTTCCGGTGTCAGGATGTAACGCAGTGTGTGATGGCAGCAGGACTCCATATCCCGGCATGCACCGCGCCCCGGCTCCTCCTCCTCACTGTCAGCGCTGGGGAGACAGACTGAGCTTTACACCACCGGCCTGAGAGCAGGTTACTGGGAGCCTGGGGATGGGGGACCCCAAAATATTACTACTGGAGGGGGGGGACCCCAAAATATTACTACTGGAGGGGGGGGACCCCAAAATATTACTACTGGAGGGGGACCCCAAAATATTACTACTGGGGGAGGGGGACCCCAAAATATTACTACTGGAGGGGGGGGACCCCAAAATCTTACTACTGGAGGGGGGGGGGACCCCAAAATATTACTACTGGGGGGAGCAAAGTATTATTATTATTATTATTATTATTACTGGGGGGGAGCAAAGTATTATTATTACTATTATTACTGGTGGGAGAGCAAAGTATTATTATTATTATTATTATTATTATTACTGGGGGGGAGCAAAGTATTATTATTACTATTATTACTGGTGGGAGAGCAAAGTATTATTATTATTATTATTATTATTATTACTGGGGGGGAGCAAAGTATTATTATTACTATTATTACTGGTGGGAGAGCAAAGTATTATTATTATTATTAACTGGGGGGGAGCAAAGTATTATTATTATTACCGGGGGGAGCAAAGTATTATTATTATTATTACTGGGGGTGAGCAAAGTATTATTATTATTATTATTATTATTACTGGGGGGAGCAAAGCATTATTATTATTATTATTACTGGGGGGGAGCAAAGTATTATTATTATTATTATTATTATTATTATTACTGGGGGGGAGCAAAGTATTATTATTATTATTATTATTACTGGGGGGAGCAAAGCATTATTATTATTATTACTGGGGGGTGAGCAAAGTATTATTATTACTATTATTACTGGTGGGAGAGCAAAGTATTATTATTATTATTATTATTATTATTATTATTATTATTATTACTGGTGGGGAGCAAAGTATTATTATTATTATTATTACTGGGGGGAGCAAAGCATTATTATTATTATTATTACTGGGGGGTGAGCAAAGTATTATTATTACTATTATTACTGGTGGGAGAGCAAAGTATTATTATTATTATTATTATTACTGGGGGGGAGCAAAGTATTATTATTACTATTATTATTATTATTAATATATTACTGGGGAGCAAAGTATTATTATTACTATTATTACTGGTGGGAGAGCAAAGTATTATTATTATTATTATTATTATTATTATTATTATTATTACTGGGGGGAGCAAAGTATTATTATTATTATTACTGGGGGAGAGCAAAGTATTATTATTATTATTACTGGGGGAGAGCAAAGTATTATTATTATTATTATTATTATTATTATTATTATTATTATTACTGGGGGGGAGCAAAGTATTATTATTATTATTATTACTGGGGGGAGCAAAGCATTATTATTATTATTATTACTGGGGGGAGCAAAGTATTATTACTAGGGGGGGAGCAAAGTATTATTATTATTACTGGGGGATGGGGACAAAGTATTATTATTACAGGGGGGGAGCAAAGTATTATTATTACTGGGGGGGAGCAAAGTATTATTATTATTACTGGGGGATGGGGACAAAGTATTATTATTACAGGGGGGAGCAAAGTATTATTATTACTGGAGGGGGAGCAAAGTATTATTATTATTACTATGGGGTGAGGTTTTGGGGGGGGGGCGACATGTCACTGCTCCTGGATTGAGAGGGGGACATGTCATTGCTCCTGGATTGAGAGGGGGACATGTCACTGCTCCTGGCTTGAGAGGGGGACATGTCACTGCTCCTGGCTTGAGAGGGGGACATGTCACTGCTCCTGGATTGAGAGGTGGACATGTCACTGCTCCCGGATTGAGAGGTGGACATGTCACTGCTCCTGGATTGAGAGGGGGACATGTCACTGCTCCTGGATTGAGACGGGAACATGTCACTGCTCCAGGATTGAGAAGGGGGACATGTCACTGCTCCAGGATTGAGAAGGGGGACATGTCACTGCTCCTGGATTGAGAGGGGGACATGTCACTGCTCCTGGATTTAGAGGGGACATGTCATTGCTCCTGGATTGAGAGGGGGGCATGTCACTGCTCCAGGATTGAGAGGGGGGCATGTCACTGCTCCTGGATTGAGAGGGGGACATGTGACTGCTCCTGGATTGAGAGTGGGGCATGTCACTGCTTCTGGATTGAGAAGGGGGCATGTCACTGCTCCTGGATTGAGAAGGGGGCATGTCACTGCTCCTGGATTGAGAAGGGGGCATGTCACTGCTCCCAGCACTCTGGTCGTGTCCAGGTCATTGCTTATTCTTTTGGGTTTCATCCTTGGGTGTTGCTGGAAGTTAGCCGTCTCCTGAAAAGGAATAGTATTTGTATTATTATTACTGGGGGCAGCAAAGTATTATTATTATTATTATTATTATTATTATTATTATTATTATTATTATTATTGGGGGAGCAAAGTATTACTACTATTATTATTACGGGGGAGGGGAGCAAAGTATTATTATTATTAGTAGTACTGGGGGAGCAAAGTATTAATATTATTATTACTTGGGGGAGCAAAGTATTATTATTATTATTATTATTATTATTATTATTATTATTACTGGGGTAGCAAAGTATTATTATTATTATTATTATTATTATTATTATTATTACTGGGGGGAGCAAATTATTATTACTAGGGGGGGAGCAAAGTATTATTATTTATTATTATTATTATTATTATTATTACTGGGGGGAGCAAAGTATTATTATTATTACTGGGGGGAGCAAAGTATTATTACTAGGGGGGGAGCAAAGTATTATTATTATTACTGGGGGATGGGGACAAAGTATTATTATTACAGGGGGGAGCAAAGTATTATTATTACTGGAGGGGGAGCAAAGTATTATTATTATTACTATGGGGTGAGGTTTTGGGGGGGGGGCGACATGTCACTGCTCCTGGATTGAGAGGGGGACATGTCATTGCTCCTGGATTTAGAGGGGACATGTCATTGCTCCTGGATTGAGAGGGGGACATGTCATTGCTCCTGGATTGAGAGGGGGACATGTCACTGCTCCTGGATTGAGAGGGGGACATGTCACTGCTCCTGGATTGAGAGGGGGACATGTCACTGCTCCAGGATTGAGAGGGGGACATGTCACTGCTCCAGGATTGAGAGGGGGACATGTCACTGCTCCAGGATTGAGAGGGGGACATGTCACTGCTCCAGGATTGAGAGGGGGACATGTCACTGCTCCAGGATTGAGAGGGGGACATGTCACTGCTCCTGGATTGAGAGGGGGACATGTCACTGCTCCTGGATTGAGAAGGGGGCATGTCACTGCCCAGGATTGAGAGGAGGACATGTCACTGCTCCTGGATTGAGAAGGGGACATGTCACTGCTCCTGGATTGAGAGGGGACATGTCATTGCTCCTGGATTGAGAGGGGGGCATGTCACTGCTCCAGGATTGAGAGGGGGGCATGTCACTGCTCCTGGATTGAGAGGGGGACATGTGACTGCTCCTGGATTGAGAGGGGGGCATGTCACTGCTTCTGGATTGAGAAGGGGGCATGTCACTGCTCCTGGATTGAGAAGGGGGCATGTCACTGCTCCTGGATTAAGAAGGGGGCATGTCACTGCTCCTGGATTGAGAGGGGGACATGTCACTGCTCCAGGATTGAGAGGGGGACATGTCACTGCTCCTGGATTGAGAAGGGGGCATGTCACTGCTCCCAGCACTCTGGTCGTGTCCAGGTCATTGCTTATTCTTTTGGGTTTCATCCTTGGGTGTTGCTGGAAGTTAGCCGTCTCCTGAAAAGGAATAGTATTTGTGGTAAATTACACGATAGGACAAATCATAAAATTCAAACATATAACTAACACCCCTTTCTGACAGGAAGAATCACTCTACGGCTGATTATCAGAAGAATGAAATTTAGCAAAATGCGAGATTTCGGAGGAAAGATGCTATAGACAAGATGGTGGACAGGAGCAGATTTGGTAACGAAAATACACACCCCTCAGAAAGTAGGAAGGTAAATAACGCAAGAGTCAGCGCTAAGAAAAGTCATGAAATAAATACAGGACTGACCCCATGCAAGGTTATATAGAGAACTGTGATGGACCCCTCAAAAGAGGCGTGCCAGTTGCTGGTATTAACCAATGAGGGAAAAGGGGTGTGACCGGGAGCTACCATCAACCAGTCTGGAACCCCTATTCGGCTCGAGCGAACACCACGAGTCGGTAAAACTTTAACAAAACCCCTTTTGGTCCTGGCCCATGGATCAGGGCGCTATTTCACTGGCCTATGATTGTTCGAAAGCGCCGCAGTTAATTAATGACCGAGGAGACCCACCTAGGACATTGGAACTCTGTGCCGGATCGGGGGCTAGCCGCGTACCGCTGAACTTCAAACCTCCTTGTAATTCGGGCTAGCCAGCTCCTATTCCAGCACTTTTTTTGGACACAGTGGGCGCTCCAAAGAGACCTTTCAGGTGATATAGGGCATGGCACAGTGTATATATGTTTTGTGTATATTTTTGATGTTTATATGGTTTTGTGCTGAGTCATGCTGACACTGAGGGCATATTGTGGGTTTGGTATTGGGCGTGGTTTCTGTACACTGGAATTGTATATAAGTGGGCCATCTGGCCGGAATAAAACAGTTCTTCTTCACCCTTCACTAAGTCTCGACTAGTGTTAGAGTGATTCCGCGGTTACCCTTTGGCATGCGACTATAATCACAACTGGAAGGGGCGACCTAGGCGGTAATAACTCATCTTCGAGAGGGTATACCGCCACAAGAACAAATCCCAAACTACAAAAAATACACAAATTGACTCCTAGACCTATCAAAATAATCCTAGTGCTGACACTTGGTCCAATCATAATAATATATAGAATAAAGTAACACAGACAAATAACGTAACAGTGGAATACGTAATAAATGAATAAACAGAGATAAAAAGAGAGATTGGAATACACGGCATTTAAAAATAAAATTCATTGTTTCATTAAATGTAGTAAACTTAAAAAAAAACAGGAAATTAATATTTAATTACAATTGCCCTATATGTATTATTTGACCTATTACAATTTGATCCTGCCGAGGGTCTTCTCTCTGTCTTTACATGCAGGTGATACTCGAAAAATTAGAATATCGTACAAAAGTTCATTTATTTCAGTAATGCAACGTAAAAGGGGAAACTAATATATGAGATAGGCGCATTACATGCAAAGCAAGATAGTTCAAGCCGTGATTTGTCATAAGTGCGATGATTATGGCTTACAGCTCATGAATACCCCAAATACCCCTGTAGTTTCCTATCGGATGAAGAATGCAGCCATGTAAGTGTCCGACCTCTAAACCCTACTTTCATGTGTCCAGGGGAGATGTGACTATGGTGGAATAAGCAAATTGATTTAACTCCTAAATGGCAGAGAATTGAGCAGTGCGACTATAGGTTATATAACCATTTCATGACATTAAAGTAGTTATAGTGCCTGGTGACCAATGCGTCTGTCTCTCCATTCAGTGTTAAACCATTCCATCTAATTGAAGTGGTTATATTGCCTGGAGTCCCCTGGCGCTGTCTCTCCATTTAATGTTAAACCAATCTGTCTCATTGAAGTGGTTATAGTGGCGGCAGTCCCCTGGCACTGTCCCTCCATTTAATGTTAAATCATTTCCTCTCATTGAAGTGGTTATAGTGCCTGAAGGTCCTTGGGGCTGTCCCTCCATTTAATGTTACACCATTCGGTCTCATTGAAGTGGTTATAGTGCTGGCAATCCCTTGGTGCTGTCCCTCCATTCATTGTTAAACCATTTCATCTCATTAAAGTGGTTATAGTGTCTTGAGTTCCCTGGCGCTGTCCCTCCATTCAATGTTAAACCATTCTATCTCATTGAAGTGATTATAGTGCCTGGAGTCCCCTGGCGCTGTCCCTCCATTCAGCGTTAAACCATTCTATCTCATTGAAGTGGTTATAGTGCCTGGAGTCCCCTGGCGCTGTCCCTCCATTTAATGTTAAACCATTCTATCTCATTGAAGTGGTTATAGTGCCTGGAGTCCTCTGGCGCTGTCCCTCCATTCAGCGTTAAACCATTCTATCTCATTGAAGTGGTTATAGTGCCTGGAGTCCCCTGGCGCTGTCCCTCCATTTAATGTTAAACCATTCTATCTCATTGAAGTGGTTATAGTGCCTGGAGTCCTCTGGCGCTGTCCCTCCATTCAGCGTTAAACCATTCTATCTCATTGAAGTGGTTATAGTGTCTGGATTCCCCTGGCGCTGTCCCTCCATTTAATGTTTGAGCCGTGTAACACTTAATGAGAATATCCCTCAAAAAAATGATTTAAAAAAATGACTCTGTCCTTGGAGGGATCACAACATTACCAGTTGCTATAGAAACTGACATTTCAAATTGTCATCAAAGCCTTTCCAGACAAGTCTTCTTAGGAGCTTGGTGGTAAAACGTAAAGCCGCAAGTAGTTACATAGTGTATGTGGACATAGTTGGGAGGTATCCATTCAGTGGACCTGTCCTGCGGTCATATAATCAGCAGGGAGCAGTGAGTGTTGATGGATGGGCCAGCACTGAACACTAAGCTATAACATGGGCCAGACTGATATTTCAGTTTTAATACAAGTTCTGTAGCATCACCAGTGGATTCCAGAGTTAATGTAAAATCAGGTCTTTCATCCTGGTCATTGTTATACATTAACTCCAATCAGCTATTTAGGTTGATAGGTCACATCTCACATACGTTCTCTCACCATTTTTAGTGCTTTGATGGTTCTATGAAGACATTGCTGAACACTCCATGGACCACAAAGACCAAGGAGAATGTCTGAAGGAACCTTGCAGGGTCGAGATGATGGAGAATTCGATCTTGACCTCTTCTTCTTTGGTATGTTGGACATTTTCTGTGTTCACTGACCCCTTTTCAATGCCCTGGCTGAGGGAAGGCCCAAGATTTGACGTATCACGCGCTAGTCTTGTGTAGTCTAATAACCCAGCTATATTGTTACTATATCACATCGGCTGTATTCTAACCCTAGAATGATGGAATCATGGAAGGATCTTGAGATGGTGAATATGAGCTTACTTTTGCACACAGCCTGGGAATTGATACTGTTTTCTCTTGTGAATTCTGAATATAATAAATGCTCTTTGGCTGTTTATATGACTATCTAGGGTAGATATTGGTTGAATTGCTCTGTGGATAATGTTTCCAGTGCTTATGTCTTCAATAATGTCACTTCTGGCTTTTATGTCCAGCCTGCGGAGGTGCAGAAGACGTGGGGAAAGTTCACAAATGACGCCATGGTGCAGGAGATGCGGGAAAGGTTCAAAACTGACGCCATAGTGCAGGAGATGTGGGGAAGGGTCAGAAATGACACAGTGGTGCAGGAGATATTGAGGAAGGCTCAGAAATAACACCATAGTCAAACTGGGAGTCACCATTAGTATCACACCTATATGAGCATAAACAGTGAGGGGAAAAAGTATTTGATTAGTTTGTCCACTGACAAAGAAAGGGTCAGTCTATAATTTTAATGGTAGGTGTATTTTAACAGTATATACATACAATATGAGGTGGAGTATCTTCTTGTTTAAAATAGATATTAAAATAACCTAGAGATTAAACAAAAAAGGACACATAATAGTGCAATATTGTCTAAATCTCCTATAAATTACAGGGAAGTATGTGGGAATAAACTCACAAAGCAGGAGCCTGTAGAGTAAGGCTCAACCTTCCAGCGTTGTGGGATTTAGGTTCCCACTCCCTTCTTTATACTGCTAGGAGGTGATGAATAATGGGATGTCCTCTCACAGGTAGGTATAAATGGTGAAAAGTGCTTTATTAATAAAGTGCACAAGTAAAATATAAAAACAAAACCTTACAGTTGAAGGTAATCTTGTAGAGATAGTCTCTGGTAGCAAAACGCGTTTCACCTCATGTAGAGGCTTCCTCAGTTGCTGTAGATACTTGCTGTGAATGTTCTTTATTTGTAGTTTAAATTTCGCGCCCTTTTTCTGGCTTAATTGTTCGATCGCGGTATTTTCACTTCCGCGTTCCACAAGTGGAACGCATTGGTTCAGTAACTTCCGGTTTCGGCATTTGCGTTCCAACAGTGGAACGCATGCGTTTCAATTCCTGTTTTCATGTATAGGGATGTGTCTCTGCGTTCCACTGTGTTTAATTCTTTAATGGCGAACAATTAAGCCAGAAAAAGGGCGCGAAATTTAAACTACAAATAAAGAACATTCACAGCAAGTATCTACAGCAACTGAGGAAGCCTCTACATGAGGTGAAACGCGTTTTGCTACCAGAGACTATCTCTACAAGATTACCTTCAACTGTAAGGTTTTGTTTTTATATTTTACTTGTGCACTTTATTAATAAAGCACTTTTCACCATTTATACCTACCTGTGAGAGGACATCCCATTATTCATCACCTCCTAGCAGTATAAAGAAGGGAGTGGGAACCTAAATCCCACAACGCTGGAAGGTTGAGCCTTACTCTACAGGCTCCTGCTTTGTGAGTTTATTCCCACATACTTCCCTGTAATTTATAGGAGATTTAGACAATATTGCACTATTATGTGTCCTTTTTTGTTTTATCTCTAGGTTATTTTAATATCTATTTTAAACAAGAAGATACTCCACCTCACATTGTATGTACATTCTGTTTGTTGTGAGGGCGAAGGGTACTCACTAAGGTGTATGAAAATCTCTTGGTTTATTTCAGTACATGTGTGTCCCACTGGCAATACTGTATTTCTCTGTGTTTCTGTATTTTAACAGTAAGAGACAGAATAACAAAAAAAATCCAGAAAAATGCATGTCGAAAAAATTATTATAAAATTGATTTCCATATCAATAAGTGAAATAAGTATTTGACCCCTTCGACTTAGTACTTGGTGGCAAAACCCTTGTTGGCAATCACAGAGGTCAGACGTTTCTTGTAGTTGGTCACCAGGTTTGCACACATCTCAGGAGGGATTTTGTCCCACTCCTCTTTGCAGATCCTCTCCAAGCCATTAAGGTTTTGAGGCTGACGTTTGGCAACTTGAACCTTCAGCTCCCTCCACTGATTTTCTATGGAATTAAGGTCTGGAGACTAGCTAGGCCACTGCAGGACCTTAATGTGCTTCTTCTTGAGCCACTCTTTTGTTGCCTTGGCTGTGTGTTTTGGGTCATTTTCATGCTGTAATACCCATCCATGACCCATTTTCAATGCCCTGGCTTAGGGAAGGCCCAAGATTTGACGTACATTGCCCCATCCATTGTTCCTTTGATGTGGTGCAGTTGTCCTGTCCCCTTAGCAGAAAACCACCACCAAAGCATAATGTTTACACCTCCATGTGTGATGGTGGGGATGGTGTTCTTGAGGTCATAGGCAGCATTCCTCCTCCTTCAAACATGGCAAGTTGGGTTGATGCCAGAGAGCTCGATTTTGATCTCATCTGACCACAACACTTTCACCCAGTTCTCTGAATCATTCAGGTGTTCATTGGCAAATTTCATACCGGCCTGTATATGTGCTTTTTTGAGCAGGGGGACCTTGTGGGTGCTGCAGGATTTCAGTCCTTCATGCCGTAGTGTGTTGCCAATTGTTTGCTTGGTGACTATGGTCCCAGCTGCCTTGAGATGATTAACAAGATCCTCCCGTGTAGTTCTGGGCTGATTCCTCACCAGTCTCATGATCATTGAAACTCCACGAGGTGAGATCTTGCATGGAGCACCAGACCGAGGGAGACTGACAGTTATTTTGTGTTTCTTCCATTTGCGAATAATCACACCAACTGTTATCCCCTTCTCATCAAGCTGCTTGGCGATGGTCTTGTAGCCCATTCCAGCCTTGTGTAGTTCTACAATCTTGTCCCTGACATCCTTGGACAGCTCTTGACCATGGTGGAGAGTTTGAAATCTCATTGATTGCTTCTGTGTCCTTGATACAGGTAACAAGCTGAGATTAGGAGCACTCCCTTTAACCCCTTAACGCCGTTACGGCGTTCTATGCCGTCCCGCATTAAAAGGGCTTTAAAGCCGTTGCGGCGACATAGAACGCCGTAACGGCTTGCAGCCCCTGGAGGTCCGGTGGACTTGCCTCCGCCTGGCAGCCCTCCCCCGGCAAATGAGGCCCCCAGGGGCCATGTGATCGCTCTCAAAGAACGATCACATGGCCCCCTATAGCTGGCTGTGGATCTGCCAGCAGGGGGACTGTCTGAAATGTCAGACAGTCCCCCTGCTGGTGGGAAAGTAAAAAAAAAAGAATTAAACATGTAAAATTAAAATATAAATGTATTTTTATATATACATAATATATGTATATCTAATATAAATATATATATATGTGTGTGTGTGTATATATATATATATATATATATATATATATATATATATATATATATATATATATATATATATAACGTCATACAAAGTGTATTTTAATATTAGTACATATATTAGTTTTCAAAAATACTAGTTTTAAAACACTAATATTTGTGTTTAGTGAAGTCTCCCGAGAATAACAGTACCCCCCATGTACAGGTTTTATGGTGTTTTGGAAAGTTAGAGAGTCACATGTAAGACTTGCATTTCATTTTTTTGACATTTAAATTTGCCAGATTGGTTATGTTGCCTTTGAGAGCGTATGGTAGCCCAGGAATTAGAATTACCCCCATGAGGGCATATTATTTGCAAAAGTAGACAACCCAAGGTATTGCAAGTGGGGTATGTCCAATCTTTCTTAGTAGCCACTTAGTCACAAACACTGGCCAAATATTAGTTTTTTGCTTTTTTCACACAAAAACAAATATGAACGCTAACGTTGGCCAGTGTTTGTGACTAAGTGGCTACTAAAAAGACTAAACATACCTCACTTTCAATACCTTGGGTTGTCTACTTTTTCAAATGGTATGCCATTATGGGGGTAATTCTCATTCCTGGGCTACCATACCATCTCAAAGGTAACATTACTAATCTGGCAAATTTCAATTTGAAAATGGAACATTCTATATTTGACCCTGTAACTTTCCAAAACACCATAAAACCTGTTAATGAGGGGTACTGTTGTACTCGTGAGACATCGCTGATTACAAATATGTGCAATTTTTTGCAGTAAAACCTAACAGTATTATGACATTCACAGCTAAAATGTCAGACGGAAATACAAATTAAAAAAAATCATATTATATTTTTACATTTTTTTTAAATTTTATTCATAATAAATTATGTTCCATATATGAATAGTTAATGATAAATTAAAGCCCTGTTTCTCCTGAATAAAATGATATATAATAAGTGTGGGTGCATTTAATATGAAAGATGTGAATTACGGTTGGACAGACATATAGCGCAAATTCCACTTTTTGTTTTGATCAGAACGTGCACTATTGACTCCGTCCTGAAGGGGTTAAGAGACTGCTCCTAATCTCAGCTCGTTACCTGTATAAAAGACACCTGGCAGCCAGAAATATTGCTGATTGATAGGGGATCAAATACTTATTTCACTCATTGACATGCAAATCAATTTATAACTTTTTTGACATGCGTTTTTCTGGATTTTTTCTTTTTTCTTTTTTTTTATTCAGTCTCTCACAGTAAAAATACACCTACCATTACAATTATAGACTGATCATTTCTTTGTCAGTGGACAAACTTTCAAAATCAGCAGGGGATGAAATACTTTTTTCCTTCACTGTAAATATATACAAATGAAAACCACTCCGACCACAGTTTTAGATATAGCCCCAATGACAAAAAGTCTTATTAAATGCATGCATGTTTTCATTGGGCGCATATTAAGGGGTCGGCCCTGTGTATAGTGACCTGCTGGATAGTTAAGGGGTCGGCCCTGTGTGTAGTGACCTGCTGGATGGTTAAGGGGTCGGCCCTGTGTGTAGTGACCTGCTGGATAGTTAAGGGGTCGGCCCTGTGTGTAGTGACCTGCTGGATAGTTAAGGGGTCGGCCCTGTGTGTAGTGACCTATGATGGGTTAAGGAGCCAGCCCTGTGTATAGTGGATGGTTAAGGGATCGGCCCTGTGTATAGTGACCTGCTGAATAGTTAAGGGGTCGGCCCTGTGTGTAGTGACCTGCTGATGGGTTAAGGGGTCGGCCCTGTGTATAGTGACCTGCTGATGGGTTAAGGGGTCGTCCCTGTGTATAGTGACCTGCTGATGGGTTAAGGGGTCGGCCCTGTGTGTAGTGACCTGCTGGATGGTTAAGGGGTCGGCCCTGTGTATAGTGACCTGCTGGATGGTTAAGGGATCCGCCCTGTGTATAGTGACCTGCTGGCTGGTTAAGGAGCCAGCCCTGTGTATAGTGGATGGTTAAGGGATCGGCCCTGTGTATAGTGACCTGCTGAATAGTTAAGGGGTCGGCCCTGTGTGTAGTGACCTGCTGATGGGTTAAGGGGTCGGCCCTGTGTATAGTGACCTACTGAATAGTTAAGGGGTCGGCCCTGTGTGTAGTGACCTGCTGGACAGTTAAGGGGTCGGCCCTGTGTGTAGTGACCTGCTGGATGGTTAAGGGCCTTTTGTATAGTGACCTGCTGGATGGTTAAGGGCCTTTTGTATAGTGACCTAATGAATAGTTAAGGGGTCGGTCCTGTGTATAGTGACCTGCTGGATGGTTAAGGGGTCGGCCCTGTGTATAGTGACCTGCTGGATGGTTAAGGGGTCGGCCCTGTGTATTGTGACCTATTGATGGGTTAAGGAGCTGGCACTGTGTATAGTGAACTGCTGGATGGTTAAGGGCTCTTTGTATAGTGACCTACTGAATAGTTAATGGGTCGGTCCTGTGTAAAGAGAAGTAACATTAGTAATGAATGTTAAATTATAAGTTTGTAAAATACTTTGATGGTGTGTCTTTGTGTTTAAAATTCAGAGCCTCCTGCAGCCCATTCTGACATTGTGTCCATGCTTGACCGTGGAGCAGATACGTGTTCTGGGGCGCTGCAACTCTCTACAAGGGGTGGAGCGGGAGTGAATGTTCTCTCTGGTAAGTAAAAGTTGAAATGTTGCTTTGGCTGTAAATTGTGTAGTCCATTGACTTGTCAGTAATCACAGCGCTATTTCATTGATCTTGTCACACCTTACTCACTCCAGCCTCTTGCAATTGACAAATCAATTCTCTATGATTTCCATTTAGTATGCATTGAGGACTCACATGCCATTATCCTCTCCAGTGCCAGCTTTTAAAAATCAGTCTAGATTTAAAATCTTCGGGCGCTTTTGAAGCTATGATTCGTACCATCTTCTTCTCTCCTACACAGATGGAAACTCCATGAATAACAGCCAGAATGGGCTTTCATCCCCACATTTCATACCCCAGGAGATGCAGCTGCCAGATAATGATCTTTCTTCATGCTATCCCAGAGACTCCAGCTGGGGGATGTGTAGCGCTAGTACCCTGCAGATTACTCTGTCCAGGACCTCCCCAGATAAGGGCATCCAATCTGACCGGAGTCCCAGTGACATCTCCAGCATCATTGCCCATCTCCGAAGCCTTGCTGGTGAGACAGCAGACACTTCTACCAGGCCTGATGAAGATAGCATGAATAAGACTGACTCCTATGCTGACAGAGTTATAGAGGCCCCAGTTAAAACTCATAATGAAAGTTTTGCCAACGGTAACTCAGACTCTACAAACAGTCCTTCTAATTGCCTTGAGAAGCACCTTGACTTTCAAGAAATCTTGGGAAATGAGACTATTGGCGGAGAATATCCATTTATCAACGTGGAGTCTATCATCAAAGGGAAGCCTTCCACAAAGATCTACATCTGTTCGTACTGTGGAAAGAACTGCCCATGTCGATCTGCTTTTATCAGGCACCAGAGAATCCACACAGGAGAGAAACCTTATCACTGTACTGAGTGTGGCAAAAGCTTCATCCAGAGCTCAGATTATAACAATCATATGCGATCACACACTGGTGAGAAACCATACTCCTGTGCCGAGTGTGGCAAAAGCTTCAGCCGCAGCACATACCTTGTCACTCACTCTAGAACTCACACCAAAGAGAAACCCTATCTATGTACTGTTTGCGGAAAAAGCTTCATCCAACACTCACACTTGTCATTACACCTTCGGATCCACAGTGGGGAAAAGCCCTACATCTGCATAGAATGTGGCAACTGCTTCAGTCGAAGCTCAACTCTTGTAAAACATAAAAAATCCCACAGGAGAAAAACACTTCACATGTACAAGAAAAAGAATGAGGAACATGACCATGGCCTGTTTGCATACAACAGTACACAATCTTGGGAGGCCCTCATAGATGGAAAAGAAGAAAGCTTGTCGAATTCACAACAAACAGAGGTGAAATTGGAAAATGAGGAAACACCAGATCATTTGCAGCAAACAGAGAGCTGTAAAAAAAGTTACAAAGATGAAAAGAAAATCTCATGCAAAATCATGCGGACCAGTCTAGGCAAATTTCTTGTTTATGACAAGGGCTCACGAGAAAATATAAGACCCATTTCCCACCATAGGAAGTTTCAGCGGAAGAAGAACTCCCTAGATGGTGAAACCAATAAGAGTTCGTGCAACAGGGATACTCAAACGTCCAACCACTTGACAGAGACAAGAGTAGTGAAAGTGGAAGATAGTCCCAAAAATCATTATGAAAACTCCTGTACTTTGTCAGGAACCACAGACAACACAAAGATTCAAAACATTAACTCCGAATATGAGTTTAGGAGAGACAAATCATGTACAGAACCTACAAAAAGCGCAGCTGCCACACTCCCCACAAGAGAGGAGGCAGATCCACCACATTTAGACTTACAAAATTGTTACAAGATGAATGACACAACTTACGAAAGTGTGTGTCCCATTTCTCCGGAAACCAGCAGCTTCCTTGGTGGCAAAATTCAAAAGTCTGCCTATGTCTGCAGTTACTGTGGCAAAGGCTGTCCATGCAAATCTGCTTTTCTGCGGCACCAGAGAATTCACACGGGAGAGAAGCCTTATTCCTGCTCTGAATGTGGGAAACGTTTCATTCAGAGCTCCGATTATAACAATCACCTGCGTTCGCACACTGGAGAGAAACCATACACTTGCGTGGAATGTGGGAAAGGTTTCAGTCGAAGCACCTACTTAATGACTCATTCTAGGATTCACACCAAGGAAAAACCCTACACATGTGTGCACTGTGGAAAAAGCTTTGTCCAGCACTCACACCTCACCATACACTCTCGAATCCACAGTGGAGAAAAGCCTTACACCTGTTCTGAGTGTGGGAAACCTTTCAGCCGTAGTTCAACCCTCACGAAGCACCAGAAATCCCACAACAAGAAGAATGTTAATTCAATGGTTGCTTCCAATTCTGCTGCGTCACCACTGAACTTGCCAAAGCTTCCTTCTGTTACAGAGAAAACAGTCAACGAGCCCACTACAAAGATTTAGCCTTCCGGTTGTATGTACCGGAGAGCCAGTTGGCTGCCGTGCCTGCACTAGCACGGTTATTCACTCCAAAAGATTTTCCACTTTAAGGCCAGAGCAGTCGAACTGAAAGCAGAGCGGACTTTAAAAATGTATCCAGTTCAGCTATTTTTACCTTAACTTTTAAATTCACTTTTAATTCAACTTGAATTCTCACTTTGGTGAATAACCCATTAAATTAAAATCTGTTTTTGCGGTATGTTTGTGTCAAAGCAGACATTCACTATAATTACAGTTTGTCTTCTATTGCGGTTCCACCTTGTAACTGAACCAGACACGTGAAGAGCCCACATGCTGTAAATATATGACAAGAACCAATCAGATTCTATCTTCACACCAGATATCAATATATCTGTGGATTAAATTAAGTAATATGTCTGTTTTATTACCTTTTACATGTTGCCTTGCGTTTACAGTGTTATTCTTTGGTTAAATTTATGGGATTATAGTTACGTATTTTCACTGGGTTTCTGCCCCCAAATTGACACGACTGATGGAAACCAGGGATATTAAAATAAAAACCCTTTAACCAGCAGCACATGATGGATCTACCTGATTAACATCAGACATGGACTTAGCATTTGTTTGTGTTTTTTTTCCATAGAGGCTCAGTTTGAGAGGGCAAATGTTAAAAGGACACTATAGTCACCAGAACAACTACAGCTTATTGTATTTGTTTTTGTGAGTATAATCAGTCCCTTCAAACTTTTTTGCCATAAACTGCTATAGGTGCTTCCTGGGGCAGTGCTGCACAGTGTGACTGGCATTCACTGTCTCCATCCTCTGCATGGAGACACTGAACTTTCCCCATAGAGATGCATTGGTTCAATGTATCTCTACGAGGAGATACTGATTGGTCAGTGCTGTGTTAGACTTGTGCTGCTCGTGATCTGCCTCCTTGTCAGTCTCAGCCAATCCAATGCTTTCCTGTGGGAAAGCAGTGTGATGGGCTTTGATCAACACTTGTTATGATGTCAGTCAAGAAGGCAGATTAGGGGTAGAGCCAGCAGCAGCAGACTGGAATAAAAGTAAGAGTTTACTATATTTAGGATGTGGGGGCATTTTTAGCAATATAGGGTCAGGAACACATGTTTGGTTTTCCTGACCCTATAGTTTTCCTTTAACATTTGAGGAGATAACCCTGCCATTTTCTGGCTTCTCAAATATAAACATTACATTCTTTTTGTGGCTAAAGAACCAAAATATTCCATATTCTCCATCAATTACACTTCTAATTATATGAAAGGAACTCTGACGTTGTGAATACGGATGTGATTAAGGGCCCCCATGTACAATAAATAAATAAGATTTACTTATTAATCCCCTGACGTACTGGGATCATCTTCATCAAAGATAATCTCAGCTAATCCAGTACTTCCCTGATATAAACCATTTAGAGGCTAGTGCACATGCGTGGCAAAACGCGACACTGCACCAATCAGCATCTCCTCATAGACAAGCATTGACTCAGTGCATCTCTATGAGTTCAGTGTCTCTGTGTAAAGCGCATTATAGATACGAATGTTGGTCCTGCAGAGATTGCGATAGGAAGCTCCGCTAGTGGCTCTCTGAGTGGCAGATTGAGTGACAGCCTCTAGAGGTGCCTTAGTACACAATGTAAACACTGCCTTCTCTCAGTTGTTTGCATTGCTGCGGCTGTAGGGACCAATTCTTTGCACCGGAAACATTACATTAAGCTGTATTGGTTCTGATGCTTAGAATGTGTCTCTAATAGTATACAGGGAGTGCAGAATTATTAGGCAAATGAGTATTTTGACCACATCAACCTCTTTATGCATGTTGTCTTACTCCAAGCTGTATAGGCTCGAAAGCCTACTACCAATTAAGCATATTAGGTGATGTGCATCTCTGTAATGAGAAGGGGTGTGGTCTAATGACATCAACACCCTATATCAGGTGTGCATAATTATTAGGCAACTTCCTTTCCTTTGGCAAAATGGGTCAAAAGAAGGACTTGACAGGCTCAGAAAAGTCAAAAATAGTGAGATATCTTGCAGAGGAATGCAGCACTCTTAAAATTGCAAAGCTTCTGAAGCGTGATCATCGAACAATCAAGCGTTTCATTCAAAATAGTCAACAGGGTCGCAAGAAGCGTGTGGAAAAACCAAGGCGCAAAATAACTGCCCATGAACTGAGAAAAGTCAAGCGTGCAGCTGCCACGATGCCACTTGCCACCAGTTTGGCCATATTTCAGAGCTGCAACATCACTGGAGTGCCCAAAAGCACAAGGTGTGCAATACTCAGAGACATGGCCAAGGTAAGAAAGGCTGAAAGACGACTGTAACGGACCGTTTTGCACAAAAGGGGAAAAAAACGTGTAGGCGATCGGCCCCCTTTCCGGAGATGCAGGCACAGCTACTGCAGAACACCAAACACACGAACCGCCAATAAGTGAATACTCCAAACTCCCGAACGGCATCCAATATAGCACTCCAAATACACGAACAGGAACCATACGAATTGCTGTAAGCAGACGAATAGGAAAAGCATCCAAGCGGCTTACACTCCTAGCAATCAGTCTCTATCAGCATTCAGTAAATCCCCCCAAGAACGAGACAAGGCTCCGTGTTGAGGGTCAAGCAGTGGTCTGTTTAATGAGGGCTACCTGCCCGGCTTTTATGCAGGTCTCCCACCTGGCGGACACTCCCCTAGGGGACCAAATGGGAGACTGGGACAAGGGACAGACAAGCAGACAAATAGGACACACAGTCACAGTATTTCCCACAATGCATCCTGGCTTCCTCCCCTCTGCCCTGGGAGATAATTGAGAAGTAACTCAATTATCTCCCAAGACAAAGGCAAAACTCCATTACACATGTGGGGACACAAAACCAGCATTATACTTTAAAATACATAAAGTAACATTTATTCCACAAAACACAGACATAACATAACATATCCCCAGATAGCTCAGGTCTGAGTGCACATTATTAGGTGAATGGCACTCAGACCACACGAATACAGTTTAATCGCCATGGAGCTAAAGTCTTTACACAGTCAGTTTCATACGAATGGGCTCCATGGGATTCCTATCTGGGGTATAACATTTTCTAACAAAACTACCGAACACCGGGCCGTTCGTGCACTTCCACCGAACAAGAAGGGAGGTCGGCGACTTCAGCGGTGTTCGCACAAAACTGTGTCCGATTTTAGTTCCATGAAAATAGAGGCGAACACCGCTGTGCATTCGTATGTTTAAAATGGCCGCGACCTCGTGTTCGGGATACGAATGGCGGCCACCCAGCATTCATCAATTAAGCTGCGGTTAACCGCAGCTTCAGGGAGGTTAATTGCCGGCACACTCCAGCTCCCAGGTGGTCTATTCATTTGTGCGGTTGTTCGGTAGATTGAAACTACCGAACAACCGGCAGAAAAGCACGAATACAGCTTTTCTGCAGGCAAATAGTCTTTTAAAAGGGGGCCATAGTCCAAAGGCAGCAGGCGAGCAACCAGGCTTCTCCAATGCAATGTGGCGAGATTGGTCTCGTCACAACGACCACCACTGAACAAGACACACAAGCTGAAACGTCAAGACTGGGCCAAGAAATATCTCAAGACTGATTTTTCTAAGGTTTTATGGACTGATGAAATGAGAGTGAGTCTTGATGGGCCAGATGGATGGGCCCGTGGCTGGATTGGTAAAGGGCAGAGAGCTCCAGTCCGACTCAGACGCCAGCAAGGTGGAGGTGGAGTACTGGTTTGGGCTGGTATCATCAAAGATGAGCTTGTGGGGCCTTTTCTGGTTGAGGATGGAGTCAAGCTCAACTCCCAGTCCTACTGCCAGTTCCTGGAAGACACCTTCTTCAAGCAGTGGTACAGGAAGAAGTCTGCATCCTTCAAGAAAAACATGATTTTCATGCAGGACAATACTCCATCACACGCGTCCAAGTACTCCACAGCGTGGCTGGCAAGAAAGGGTATAAAAGAAGAAAATCTAATGACATGGCCTCCTTGTTCATCTGATCTGAACCCCATTGAGAACCTGTGGTCCATCATCAAATGTGAGATTTACAAGGAGGGAAAACAGTACACCTCTCTGAACAGTGTCTGGGAGGCTGTGGTTGCTGCTGCACGCAATGTTGATGGTGAACAGATCAAAACACTGACAGAATCCATGGATGGCAGGCTTTTGAGTGTCCTTGCAAAGAAAGGTGGCTATATTGGTCACTGATTTGTTTTTGTTTTGTTTTTGAATGTCAGAAATGTATATTTGTGAATGTTGAGATGTTATATTGGTTTCACTGGTAATAATAAATAATTGAAATGGGTATATATTTGTTTTTTGTTAAGTTGCCTAATAATTATGCACAGTAATAGTCACCTGCACACACAGATATCCCCCTAACATAGCTAAAACTAAAAACAAACTAAAAACTACTTCCAAAAATATTCAGCTTTGATATTAATGAGTTTTTTGGGTTCATTGAGAACATGGTTGTTGTTCAATAATAAAATGAATCCTCAAAAATACAACTTGCCTAATAATTCTGCACTCCCTGTAGTAACGTGTTTGGAGTCGGGGAATATAAATAAACAAGATATACTCAGCGATTGCCTTTCATCCTATTTAATGCACAATGTGTATTCTGAAATATGCAAGTTGTCCCTGCTTCTACGCTTTCTGTGAGGCGATATCCTGGCTTTTCTAACAGACGTCCATGTTAGTATAGATCTGGTTCCTTGTGAATTCAGTCCTATAACTTACCAGTGAAATAAATAATAATAATGCCTTTTTTATCCTCAATTTATAAAAGTGCTGATTTAGCACAGCCCTTGTAAATATTGTAGTACAGTTCTGTGAATGAAAATCCACTCAATGAGAATACTCTGAACGGACAATTTTCTAGAAAGATGGGGAAAGAGGGGAGGGGTTTGCAATGGCTGCAGAAACTAAATTTGTGGTCGGGGACTGTGACGGTAGTAAACTGTATCACCGTCAAGCATTCCCTTCTTCCCATAAAAGAAAATCACCAAGTAATCCACAGGGTAAAATAACGCTGGTATCGCCAAATAATCCACACATGAGCCAAAGCTTAATGCTGGACCAAGACTGATTTACTGGAAGCAACAGGCATTCAATATATACAGTAACAGACTCCTCCTCTGGGCCAGGCTAGATAATTGGGTTTCAGGAACATACTAAACTCAATTATCTGCTGGCCAGAAACATTAACAATTTTCAAAATTTTTAGAAAAGTACTTTCTCCATAATATACAAATATAATAATTACATCCCTGTGTAGCTGAGGATACTGGGAGTCACAGATCCAAATCTCACGAAAATCCATTCGGTAGTTTCTGTGTCGCATTGTGTGGAAGTTTGACCGGCTCACCATGTGGTGGTATCCGATTTAGAGTTCCATGAAATCAGTAGGAAGAGCCGGCCTCCGTTCGTGCCCAATTACATGAAAACTACCATACGAATGATGCAGCATGTTATATGAAAACGCTCCCCTCATTCGGTAGATTCAAACTCCCGAATGCTGGTTTGATTTATTGAATAGAAAGTAGTCAGCCGGGACTTCCATAATGACCGGACGTTCGCGTGGTTGCCATGCCGAAAATAGTTCCAGGCCATTCATGCATAAGTCCCGCTGACCGCATTCGGGAGATTTAAGATGGCCGCCATCCTTTGTTCTCGTCACGTGTTCGTATGCCGAATGATGGCCACCCAGGAACACTCAATTATGTTGCAGTTTTCTCAACGTTCCAAATTCTGATTGCTACCCAGGGTGGTCCCTCTTCGGTAGAAAGAATACATCTCTTAAACACATAGTAAAAACGAACCGGTTAAAAGTATTTAAACAGCAGGGAGGGGATATAACTGAAGGCACACAGGTAAGTATATGGAAATCCTTTACAGGGACAATAAGCCGAGTTATGTTAGTGGTGCACAAGTCGGTTGTGGTGTGCCGAAATCGACATTCGGGTAGGTCTGTAAAGAGAGGGGAAAAACTTAATAGTTTAACACTTTAATACATGTTTACATTACACAATCAATACTTTACATTTTATCAGCATTTATAACCATACCTGAAAAAGAAAATTTGTTAGTGGGAGATACTGTATTACACCAAGATACTGGCTGAGCTATGTTATGCTAAATTAGTGACTTGGGAACCTAAGTAGTTGCCAAGTGGCGATGAGAAGTTCTACCTAGGATTTGGCCCGTTGGGTTTGTTTGCCACCGAGCGTTGTGGAGGGGTGTTGGCCTCTGAGGATTAAAGAGATTCTAAATAAGTTGGCCGTGACATGTGAGGCCCTAACTGCTCTTGCCAAGAGGGCGGAGATGCGAGGCAGTAAGAATGATTTGGCCCAAGGGGCGAATACCTCCGTAGTTGAGGATGGGAGTTGGCCTCGCGGGACAGCTATATAATGGCACAAGAAGTTGAAAACTACCTGTGGCAAAACTAGCCACTTGGACTAACTTGGACAAAGTTCTTTATCTTTATTGTGCTGTACTATGTGCCTGGCTGTAATTGACTGCCTTCTCTGTATGTTTCATTGATCTTGTCAGCTATCTGCCGAAAGCAGATAGCCTTACTGTGTTTCGTTTCACGAACAGCACCTTTGCGGGCTGTTCATGAACCAAATGAACTATCTTTTAATAGCCCACACACTAAGGGACGTGTGGCGCTTGTTAACCGATTGCAACAATGTTGCAATCTGTAATTAGAGGCTCTCCTAGGTGGCCGTCGTTCGGCTACCGACCACGCGGCGGTAGGCCATCTTGGATCCTTTGTTCCTCCCAGCGGTGTTTGGTTGTCGAGCGCATGGAACTGAAAACGGCTACTCGACGGCGCGAACACCGCTGGGCTTCCAGGCCGTTCGGGAGCTCCAGTCTTTCGCCATTAGGGTCCCCCATCGGTGTTCGGTATTTTGGGGCGAACTCTATGGCAAAGTGTATTTAGTGCGGCGTTCGGTTGTTTTAGCTGGGATCTGAGCGGGGTTCTCACGAACTGTGCATTCAGACCCCAGCTATCTACCGAACGTCCATTCGTTTAAATCTGCCAAGTATTATTGAAGTTATAGATTTTAATGTAACTTGTCAGTTCTGCTGCACGGAGGGATAATCCACTTAACGGTACATTCCAGTGGGAGTGTCCCTCACGTGCAGCAGTGCCTGATGGGAGAAATGCCCTGTACATTGTTTCCCATGTAGTCCACTCCTGTAATGCCCCTGTGATGTGACTCAGGAAACCCCTTGCATGGGGAATTGTATAAATACTGGAGCATGTGAATAAAGACCTCAGTTGACTCCCAGAACTGTGTTTCGTCCGGTTACTGGGGGATTTGGGATATTGCCTTACTTTTCAGCGCTTGACTGTGGATTACTTTCTGTACCAGCGGAATTCGTGGGATTTAATATTGCCGATCCGCTACACTACCTATGGCCACTTAGGGTACCGTAACAGCCAGACCAAGCTAAAGATAAGTTCTGTAGAGCGAGTGGTTGTTGTAAGAAGGGAGGTAGTAAAACTGTGGTGACTTGAAAAACGTAAATGCAAAACAATAAATGTGGCATGATTAGACATACACCTGGCAGATATATGAAAGCTATGCTAGAGGTTGATGGTGAGAATAGGTGAATAGAAAGTGGAGGGCAAAATAAATGTTTACAGAGATCCAAAATGCAACCAGAGAGAGAGAGACACAAGATTTTAGTGTTCATAATTCAGAAATACGACACCAACACCAATGAAAATGCAACAGAGATTGCCGTTAAGGCAGGTAAAGTAAGTGCAATGAGCCTAGGACACAAAATACTATCTGTTACCAAACTAACTAAAGGAAATGGAACAGTGTGATAAATGACTCAGTTGACCATAGATGCAAAAGTACCCCCAGATATGCAATGGTCGGTATAACATAGCGCGCATCCGCCCATATCTAACGCCGGACGCGGCTAAGGTACTGGTTCATGCTATTGTTCTCTCTCGCCTTGACTACTGCAATCCCCTTCTCACCGATCTTACATGTTCCCAGCTTGCACCGCTGCAATCTATAATGAATGTGGCTGCGAGGCTTATTTTCCTGTCCGGTCGCACCTCCCACACCTCCACGCTCTGTCAGTCCCTGCATTGGCTTCCAGTTTGGCCCAATTCAAAATTCTGGCGCTTGCTTACAAATCCCTACATAATGCTGCTCCAACATACCTATCCTCCCTCATACACAAGTATGTCCCGTCGAAACCCCTGCGCTCAGCCCAAGACCTACGCCTATCCTCTTCCCGGATCCCCACCTCTGATGCTCGCCTTCAAGACTTCTTCAGGGCTGCACCTATTCTGTGGAACTCCCTTCCCCCCTCAATCAGACTTTCACCCAGCCTCCACTCCTTCAAAAAATCTTTGAAAGCTCACTTCTTCATTAAAGCTTATCAATTAAAATGTCAGCAGGTTTCTCATCCCCCACCCCATGACTCCGTTCCTGCAAGTGTCAAAAATGACCTACCAAGCACTTAATAAACCCTTCTGTAACAAACTATGTAATTCCCCTACTTTAACCCTTTGTGTCACTATACCCCACCCCCTCTAGCATGTAAGCTCATCGAGCAGGGCCCTCAACCCCTCTGTTTCTGTACGTCCAGTGGTCTGATCTCAATTATGTGTCTGTTAGTCCACCCATTGTACAGCGCTACGGAATTTGTTGGCGCTATATAAATAATAAATAATATAAAGTATACCTGCTGAGACCTGGCATAATGATATAGGCCATTAAGGAGGTGACCAGAATAATTGAACAACAAGACTCCTGTGAAGTATATGTCAAGAGGTGAGGGTACAATTTTACAAATTATCAAGTTGAGGATAACCAGCCGCAAGTTTGGAGCAAGTAGAGATAGTGACAGAAAGGTATAATAGAAGACGTAACAGTGCAGACATGTGGAGTAACTGAAAATTAACAGTTTACATCAAAAGCTGGTACCGAATACCTGATTGAACTGAATCTAGGCATGAATTCCCACTGCACATCCTTCCACTAGAAGGACCTGAACTATGTATGAGAAAAAACACCCTGAGAAATAACCAACCATCACATCTAATCAAATCTCATAGTGTACTGCAGGAAGCGAAATACCAGAACTAGCAAGTGCCTCAAAGTGGAAGTACTAAACAGTTAAAATAGTGACAGACCGAGGAGGCCTGGATATGTTAAATGCATAGTGGTTCCAAGTTTTCCGGAGTGTGCCAAGAGAGAGGAAAAGACTTGTGTGGGCCTAATGAGGCCATGTGTAATATTGGAATGTAGTATGAAAGGTTGTATTTCTTTGACTCTCGTATATCAGGAAATTGACGTATGTAATTGCCCAAATGATGGGCCGAAAGTGTCGTAGTGCCAGTCTAGGGCCATGTGTAAACATATGGAGTGAGGGCCATGTGTAGAGGTATTTTAGCAGAAGGCAGAGTGCTCAATGTTGGTCCTGAGCTGCTGGATGGAGAAATAGGGCTGTATGAGGGGTACGGATGAATTGAACGAACAAAAGAAGGATAAGCATACCAAGGTGCAGGTGTTGTGAAATGGCCAATAGTGAAGCCCTCGTGTTTGGTCCAGTCCATTTGTAAAGGTAGGAAGAGTAGTTAGGCTAGAAGGATGGTAATGTGGCATGCAGTGGAGGCTGACTATAAGGCCCATGCCAAAGGATGAGCAGTATACAACCAACACAATAGATTATATGGTGTCTCAATGTAGGTGGCTTGAGACAAACCATTGCAAATACTGTGCAAGAACAAAGTGACAGTATGTGAAGTGAGGATACAATGTATAGAATAAGTGATTAACGTACAATGGAGTTTTGCAGGCAGAATATGGGCTGTATAGGCTGGTTGGTATAGGCCTAGCAAGTATAAGTGGTGTAATGAAATGTAAGAAAGAATGGTGTATACATATAACCCCCATGAAGCAGGAAGGTACTTATGCAAAGCCCAAATGATGGGCTGAATTGGTCGTATTGGGCTTCCCACAGAAGGCCATATGATGGGAATGAAATGAAGGCCCAGAATGGTCGTGTGTGAAGGCATTGGACCTGAAACAAGACCAAGATAGCATTTACTCACAACCTTGCTATATGTGAGCAGTTTCAATATGAGATCTATGAAGGATATAATAAACTCGCCTAAATAGATATAGCTGAACCGAAGGGCTTAATGTGAGGTAAAGATAATGTACATAATGAGGTATTACAATTACCCCATGAGATTGGCCAAATGAGAGTCTTAAGGATAGATATGTTGTCGATAACGTAGTATAATGGGGTAGTATGCACCCCCTGTAGGATCCCCTGATCGTGGCAAACTCACTTGGAGAGGGGAGTTTGTCACATATCTTCCCCCTTCCGGGGAGGCTATCCGGACCTGGGTCTGTGATAGTCTGGTGGCCTTTCCCAAAAGGTGTAGTTGTCCAGATGGCCTCCTGCCACAAGTGCCCATTTGTACATCCAATGTCCTGCGGGGAAACAACCTGGATAGACTTCCCCCTGGTTGGACCAAGTACTCGCTGGGGAAGGAGGGTGCAGTTTCCCTCATCCGTGCCTGGTGGGCAGAGGCCAGCGGCGCTCTGTCCCATAGCCAGTGGTTCAGCTGGGTTGGTTGGTGCATCATCAGGCCCCAGATCAAAGGGGTAGGTAGGGCACTGCCCAGATGCCAGCTCTTCTGTTCGAAGGAGGTCAGTGTAGGCCATAGTTCCCTCTCCTGCACCTGGACCATGGCTGGGAATGGGCAACTGTGGATCTGGGTAGGCTGCCCAACATCCCTTGTAGGGCTGGTGCAGAGACCTCTGTCCCATCTGCACCATCCAGGCTAGGGGGCCTGTCTCTGGGCGACAGCCCTAGCCACTGGGGAGTGGGACTGACCGTCTCCACTACCTGTAACACACACTGCTGCTGGGGAAAGAGACCGACCATCTCCTCTCCCAATAATACTCTCTGCCACTGGGGAGGAAGGGCAACACCATTCTTTCCCTGGAATACAAACTGCCGCTGGGGAGTGAGACTGGTTGTCTCCACTCCCTGTAAGACACTCTGCTGCTGGGGAGAGAGACAGACTGTCTCTTCTCTCAATAACACCAGGGCCGTCTTTAATAACGAATGGACCCTGGGCAAGTGTTTGCTTGGGCACCCTGTGCCCTGCCGCTCTCGCCCCTCACTCCCTGGTATGCAATCACGGCATCCATCCCAACGCAGTGGCGGTACTAAAGTAGAATGAATTTTATTGGGACCCCCAATTGCAAGGTTGGACTAAAGGTAGAACCCCATCTGTCGTGCAACTCCAACAATGCTTTGACAGCTGGGACTCTACCAATTTCCCATGCTTGCAGGTTTGTATTTAGCACTGAGCCATGTTAGTATGTTTGAATGTAAGCATGTGTTTGTATGGAGTATGTTTGTGTGAATGTGTTTGTATGTGGTACTGGAGTTTGAATGCAAGTGTGCATTTATGTGTAGTGTTTGTTTTTGAATGTAGGAGTGTGCTTGTATGTAGTGTTGACGTTTCAATGCAGGAGTGTGTTTTATATGTAGTGTTGAAGTTTGAATGGAGGGGTGTATTTGTATTTAAAGTTGCGGCTCAGATGCACAGGTACACACTCTGACGCACAAGCAGATACACAGATACATACACTGACTACATACAGATAAACAGGCACATACACTGACAGACACACTGACACAGGTACATATATTGACACACACACAGACACATACACTGGTAGACGTACTGACAGACATACTGACACAGGCACATATACAGACATACTGACACACAGACACATATACCGACATACTGACACACACACACAGACACATACACTGATCAACATACTGACACACATACACTGACAGAAATACTGACACCCACACACTGACAGATATACTGACACCCACATACACTGAGAAATACTGACACACACACAGGCACATACACTGACACACACAGACTGATATACTGACACACACACACACAGACATACTGGCACACAGACAGATATACTGACACATGCATACACATGCACTAACAGACATACTGACGCACTGACAAACATACTGACACATACACATACTGACACACACAGATATACACACACATATATACTGACACACAGACAGACATACTGACACACACACACAGACATACTGGCACACAGACAGATATACTGACACATGCATACACATGTACTAACAGACATACTGACGCACTGACAGACATACTGACACATACACATACTGACACACACAGATATACACACACATATATACTGACACACAGACATACTGACACACACACACAGACATACTGACACACACACAGACATGCTGACACATATACACTAACACACACATACACTAACACACACACTAACACACACACACTAACACACACACACACTAACACACATACACAAACACACACACTAGCACACATACACTAACACACAAACACACACTAACACACATAAACACACACATACATACACTAACACACACATACACTAACACACAAACACATACACTAACACACACAAACACACACATACATACACTAACACACACACACACACATAGAAACATAGAATGTGACGGCAGATAAGAACCATTCCGCCCATCTAGTCTGCCCAATTTTCTAAAAACTTTCATTAGTCCCTAGCCTTATCTTATAGTTAGGATAGCCTTATGCCTATCCCATGCATGCTTAAACTCCTTTACTGTGGTAACCTCTACCACTTCAGCTGGAAGGCTATTCCATGCATCCACTACCCTCTCAGTAAAGTAATACTTCCTGATATTATTTTTAAACCTTTGTCCCTCTAATTTAAGACTATGTCCTCTTGTTGTGGTAGTTTTTCTTCTTTTAAATATAGTCTCCTCCTTTACTGTGTTGAACACACACACTAACACACATACACTAACACACAAACACACACACTAACACACATAAACACACACATGCATACACTAACACACATACACTAACACACACAAACACACACATACATACACTAACACACACATACACTAACACACAAACACACATACACACACACACACATACACACACACACACATACACATACACTAACACACACATACACACAAACACACATTTTTTTTTAAAATGTAATCCCCCCAGCCTCCTTACCTTTTGGAGTGCTGGGGGGATTCCCTGGGGTCCAGTGGTGCTGCTGGGCTCCTGGCCGGGTGGCCGGTCGGGCAGGAAGGCGGGCGCGCGAGGGAGCACTCACTGCTTCCTCTTCAGCTCCCTCGCGCGCCGCGTAGGGATGCCGGCGCCGGAAGATGGCGTCATCTTCCGGCTCCGGCATCAGTGCGGTGCGCGAGGGAGCTGAAGAGGAAGCAGTGAGTGCTCCCTCGCGCGCCCGCCTTCCTGCCCGACCGGCCACCCACCCGCCGGGGTCAGCGGGGCCCACGGGGCAGGTGCCTCGGGCCCCCCAAGAGAAACTGGGCCTGGGGCAGCTGCCCCGTTTTCCCTGCGTTAAAGACGGCCCTGAATAACACACGGTAACGCTGGGGACACACTTCTCTCCCTGTAATGCACACTGCCGCTGGGGAGTGAGACCAGTTGTCTCCACTCCCTGTAACTCACTCTGCCGCTGGGGATGGAGGACGATACTCTCCTCTCCCTGTACCTCTGTCTTCTGCTGGGGAGAGAGACCGACCATCTCCACTCCTAAAGGGCGACACGCTCCACTCCCTGTTGGATACACCAGTGTTTCCCAACCCAGTCCTCAAGGCACACCTACCAGTCCAGGATTTAGGGATTACCCAGTTGTGTCTAAGGTGTTTTTTTTCTTCTTTGTAAAAACACCTTAGACACACCCTGTAATCCCTAAATCCTGGACTGGTAGGTGTGCCTTGAGGACTGCGTTGGGAAACACTGGGATACACTGCCGCTGGGGAGGAAGGACGGAACACTTCTCTGCCTGGACCTCACACTGCCGCTGGGGAGTGAGACCGACCATCTTCACTCCCAATAACTGTGTCTGCCACTGGGGAGAGAGACCGACTGTCCCCACTCCTAACATCTCCACCTGGGGTTGAAGATCTGGGCCAGCTGCCCAGCATCCCTGTAGGGCCAGTGGAGAGACCTCGAACCCATCTCCACCTGCCAACTGGGGGTCTTCCCAGGACCTGTCGATATAGTCTTCTATCTCCGGGGTTGGTTGGGAAGTAGGTGGTATAGTGCCCGGGTCTCCTGACAGGCTTAGTTGCTGGGGAGGAGGGACAAAACTCAACGCTCCCGGTGGTACACAGTCCATAAGCCCCATCATGTCAGAGACCGGCAGCGTTACCCGTTGGAATAGGCAAACATAATCCTGTTCTAGTTCCCACTCCCGGTTGGCAAGAAAAGATAGGTCTGGCTGAATGGCAGTGATCTCAGTAAGGTCCCAGTTGTCTGCCCACTCAGCTCGAATGGACCAGAAGCGAACAACGTCGGTTTCTCCGAACCAGGGACTAGTTTCAATAGTATCCCACAACAAACCAGGGCCATCGTAGTCTCCCCCCTCAATACACTTGTACTTGATCAGCCACGGGTAGAGGTGGTAAGCATGCCACCGCAGGGCCTGGTAGGAATCATCCAGCCACACCTCAGTCTCAACTAGTGTGGCGAAACTGACCACGCCACTGGGCATTGGAGAAGACTGATTGCCAGCCTCCTGCCCTGTGACTATGACCCCATGTTGAAATGCTGGATTTTACCCTGCAAAGACCCGAAAACCGGGTCATTCGGTACTTTCCCTGTGTGAGCAGTGTTACCCCAGATAGGTATGCCATGGAGCCCATTCGTATAACGAAAGACTATGTGAAAGACTTTGGCTCCATGGCAATTGAACTGTATGTATGTGATCTGAGCTCCATTCAGTAATAATTTGTGCTCAGATCTAAGCTATCTGGGGATATGTTGCATGTCTGTATTTTATGTAATAAATGTAACCTTGTGTATTTTATTGTATTTTACTGTATTGTACTGCCATGTGGTTAATGGAGTTTTGCCTCTGTCCTTGGAGATAATTGGATTACTTCCCAATTATCTCCAGGATAGAAGACTCAGTGGAACTGGTTTTTGTCAGAAAAACCATGCTTCATTTGGTCAAATAGGACTTTCCCTTAACTTTTTAACCCCTGAACCGATTGCCCTGATTTTTGAATATGTGTATATTTCAAGCATGCGGATTCTGAATATGTAATTTTTATGAAGATTGGACGTATATTTTTAAAGTTATAGCACATGTATAAAAACTGTATTTTTCCTGCTTGTGATAATTATGTTAACCCATTGTGTAACATAATTATATCACAGGCAGAGGGGAGGATTTTGTGTATAATTGCTGGGAGTGTTTTCTGTAATGTACGTGTGTTTTGGTTGTTCTGTAAAACCCTGTGGGCAGTACTAAGTTTGTTGATTGGGAATAAAAGAGGCTGTATGTGCCAGTACAGTCAGTTCTGCTTGACCCTCAAAACGAAGTGTTGTCTCGTTACTGGGGGAATCTGCTACAAGGGATTGCTATGCTAGTCATACTCCCTTGCTATATCACTACTAAGCTCTTGTAAGAGCTTGTTCCTGTCTTGCTCTCTGGAGGAGTCTACAGTGGTTATGGTGTCGGCTGGAGTGCTTGGAGCCCTCAGGAAGCACTAGGAGCATCCTTCAACGGAGGTACCCAGTCGGGGTGCCAGGTGATCCGTTACAACTAGCGTCTCCAGTTCGCTTACCCATTCCTCTGAGGGCTGGTTTCCCAGGAACAGCATCTGCAGCTCTAGATGTTCCGCTTGGCACTGGTTGGTGGTCAGGAATTCCTCACTCTGGAAGGGTCGAATTTCGTTGAGGTCCTCCTACCAGAGATCTGTTCAAAGCGCCACCCTCCACTCTGTCTCTCTATCCTCTGGGATAGGGTACACCATACTGCTCATCACATCCTGTAGTTGCTGCTGGAGCCTGGTGTTGAAGCCGAATAATTCGCGGTAGTACTTGCCTTCCATACTGCAGTAGTGCTGGTTTTCCCAAGGATAGGAAGCCATCCCACCGCTTGCCACCAATGGAATTGAGCTCCCTGTACCCGTGGCTGGGTACCTCCGCCAAGGTAATACACAAGACAAGACAAATAAAGGTTGCGCCAAAGCTGGCTGTAGTCCAGCTACTATGAGCAAAGTCCAAAGTATAGTAATATCAAAACAAACTCTTTAGTGGAGCCTGATGGGGCATCAACGGCCTATGTAGAGGGATATTCTCTGTGTGTATCAAATGGAGACAGCTTTCCAGGATCCGTATGTAAAGAGAGAAGACGATAATAGTGCAAATACTTCTAGTAAAAAGGTTGGATAGCAGGAAGACGGGTAGCCCTACTCACGTGTAGTAGAGCTAAACTAGCTCTAGTGTGGATGGTGTACAACAGTACAATCCCTGCTTGTGAGATACGTAGAGAAGTATTGGTCTTATGATCCGTATGTGGAAGAAAAAGACAGATGATGGGGCTGTACGTCTAGTAAAGATGGTATAGCAACAACAGAGTCTAATATAGTCCTACTCACGTGCGGTAGAGCTTGAACCAGCTCTAGTGTGAATGGCGTACAGCTGTATAATCCCCGCTTATAGGATATGTGTAGAGGGGCAAGTCTTGTACTGATATATAGATCATAGAAGAGAGAGGAGACAACTTATAGTGCTCACTGTATAAAATAGTATATAAGGAGTATAAATAATAAAATGGGTTCTCACATATGATTGAGCAGGCGAACTGCTCAATGACTTCGGCGTGAGTGGTATAATCCCCACCTAGGATATCTTTGGAGTAAGACTCAGCAGGAAGAATAAAATCAGGATACCAAGCAAAAAATAAAATAGTAGATAAAAAAGTAAAATGGCACAATCAAGGTGTGTTAAAAGTAGCCAAAATATCTTCATTAAGAATACAAAGTAAAATATCCACAACTCGTTTCACCTATGATGGCTTTCTCAAGTGGAGACAAAAAACATGCTTGGTAGGGTAGGGTTTTTATAGGGGGACTGATTTTGAACAGTAAAAAGGGTTTGGCGCCCAAATGGCGTTATAAAATAAAGTGCATTTACAAAATTCATAAACAATTATACATGTGTATAGATTAGAGATCAGGGCAACTTCCTCTAAAGGAATTAAAACGAGGGTTATAAATAGGGTAAAATCGTTATTTTAGTTGGTCACGTGATCGGCATCCATATTGGAAATTGGGCCAATCACGTGACATGCCGCTGAGGGTATTGGGAAATGTAGTAAGTGGCTACTATTGCCGAACTGAGGAGAGGAAGTGTGCAGTGTTAGGTGGAGGGGTGTGATATACGGCCGGAGGCGTGGTTAAATGCCGTCGGCTGGGAAGTACATACAGCTAGTCATGCTGTAAGGGAGGGAGGGGAGATGCTTGTGTGGGCGTGGGTTATGCCCAAAATTTTAAACTCTGCTTAGGGAAGTAATAGTACTACCTCAATAGGCAGAAAGAGACACAAGTACATACAGATAAATGCAAATAAAATAGGAGAAAGGGGGAGAAGGGGAATGTGGTAACAAGATTCAGATTAATAGTGCAATGTTATTATAAATAAGGAAGATGCAAACATATTATATAACCCTTGAGTAAAGGGGAATAAATTAAAATGATTATGCATACAAAATATGTTATGTACACTTTTACTTGGTATTAAGAAAGGCTAATTAGATGATTAAACTTAACAGTTTAAGGATAAAATTATTTTAAATAAATCAATAAATATGCAAACCGCCGCACTTCTGCCCACAGTCGCCGTGGCTTGACTGGGGCCCTGGAACCGCTCCTTCCTGGAGCCGAAAGGACTTTCCCAGTTGAATTCCCTGCAAGCTGGAACAGCAGACACAGGAGCAAATCTTCTTTCCCTCCAATAACGGGACGACACACAGTTTTGGAGTGTAAGCTGGAATAGGATTTTAATGGAGGCACACTGGCCTTTTATGCAAGTTTCCCAACAAAGGCAACACACAGGGACACAAAGTGAACAAACCAATAAAGACAGAGTCATACAGTGAGACACTCCTAGCCACATAATTAATAAACAATGTAGGGCAGACAAATAAAACATTGCAAACAGGGTGGTAACTGAAATGCATGATACATTTTATGGGTTTGAGTTGTTTCGTAAGTAGAGTTTTAGACATTTAAACAGGATATGAATTTTTAAGTTTTATTGTGTACAGAGAATGTTTATAAAAGTTTATATTTCTTTTTCCTCAACCACATGTATAGGTCCAGATTTGGGCCCAACATAAATTTAGACAGTTGCAACCCCTAGCCACATAAATACTAAACAATGTGGGTCTAACGAGTGCTGGAATACCCGGAGGGCAGAAAAATAACACATTAACAAGTGACCCCGGTGGAACACACCACCAAAACGTCTACTTAGTGGAGTGCTAAAACAGAATACACTTACCCCTATTAAATCTGGGGAAAGTGTATAGTAACAACATTCTCTAAAAGAGAGAAAACAGTACAAAGTAGTGAAGTATATCGAGTCCAACAGAGTGATATGTGGAAGAATATGGACCACACTCACATGGTATAGAGCCACATAGGGATAGGCCCAAATCTCCTAGGCAGAGGTATATTAGGTAATACCAAAACCCTCTCTGGATTCCTGGCCAGATCGTCCTCAATAGGGAGACAAAACGAGACAGGATATCCTAGTGTAAGATTGCTGAAGTAGGTAATAAAAACAAAGTGCAGAGACAAGTAATTGCTCACCTTGTGGGGAGCCAGTTATACTAGGCTCTCGGTGTAACAGTGTTTCTGATTATTAATACGTCTCCAGATGACTATACAACCATAACCGAAAAAAGATTAAACACAATTTAGACAAAATGGAAAAAGGGGTAATTGAAATAAAAAAGAGGAAATATCTTAGAGATAAGAATGATTATTCTAAGAAGAAAGTACATGCATACTCAAGGATGAACTACAATGTCCCAAAGAAAACACAGAGAAAACACTGCACAGGGGTGGGAGACCGGGTGGGAGGACAGCAGGTCTCCCCCGCAGTTTACAGTAATTTAGGGCCTCCACCCGCCGCTCAGGGGTGGGGGCTGTGGGGAGGACAATAGGTGTCCTGCCCTTATTCTTCTTTAGGGCCCCCACCCGCTGCTCAGGGGTAAGGGCCAGGCGCGGAGGACAATAGGACCCCCCCTTATTATTTTTTCTTTTTGCGCTCAGGTTTTTTTCTTTGTTTTTTTTTAAAGTGCGACAGTTATTATGGTTTTTTATTTGGCCTTTTTGGGGCTGAAAAAAGATTTCAGAAAAAAGACATCAAATGGTAACTTTTATTTCTTTTTTACAGGTACTTAGTCATTGTTCCCCCTCACTATTTTTAGGGTGAGGGGGGTAGGTAGGGTTTTTTTTTGGGGGGGGTACCTAAAAGTTTGGGGACCCCTAGTCACCTGGGGGGGTAACATTTTTATTTAGTGCCCCCATCTGCCACTCAGGGGTGGGGGCCTGGGGGAGGACAAAAGGTCCATATTGGTATTTAGGGCCCCCACCTGCCACACAGGGGTAGGGGCCGGGGGGAGGACAATAGGCCCCCCTATTTTACTTTAGGGCCCCCACCCGCCGCTCAGGGCTGGGAGGACAATAGGTCCCCCTCTTATTCCTGCTCAGGGGTGGGGACCGGGAGCGGAGGACAATAGGACCCCCCCTTATTCTGATTTATGGTCCTATGCCCCACTCAGGGTTGAGGGTTAGGGGGAGCAATTGGTCCCCCCTTCATTTTAAAAGCCCCCACCTGCGTGGCTCGCGAGGGGGGACACTTGGGGTTTTTTGTTTTGTTTTTTTGTTTGTTTTTTTTTTAAACGTGAGCAGCTCACTTTTTACTAAACATGCCCCTACTCGCAGTATAGCGAATAAAGGCAGAATTTACTAATACTAAGTAATTTTTACTTAGTATTAGTAAATTTGGCTGAACGACCAATTTAGGTCTTTCAGTCTTTTGGTAGATAGCTCCCTGATACCGTGGGAATTAGGGAGTTATCTGCTTACTCATTCCCATCCATTGACTGGCTAAGTAACTTACATTTTATATAAACGTGTTTGTTAGGACACCTCCAGTGTCTTTAGGCAAAACCGCCGTTTAGTAAACCTTCCCCGGCTGCAGTCCAGTCTCCGTTCGCTTACTCTGTAACACACGAACCCAATGCAGGGGAAGCGGCAATCTCCCGATCGAAATCCACGAACGGCTCCAAACTCCCGAACGGCAATGTACGAACTGCTGGTAACCGTCGAACAATAATATCCCCAAAGCGGCTTTCGTTCCATCCAGCAGTCTCTAAATGTGAAGAAGAAATCCCCCCAATAACGAGACAGAAGCTCCGCATTGAGGGTCAAATAAGATCTGGTTTTACTGTGGGCTACCTGCCCGTATTTATGCAGGTCTCCCACCTGGTGGACACTCCCCTAGGGGACCAAATGGGAGACTTAAACTACAGACAGATAGAAGGACATTTCAGACACACAGTCACATATTTTACCCACAGTGCATTCTGATTCCCTCCCCTCTGCCCTGGAGTTAATTACCAAGTAACTCAATTAACTCCAGGACAAGGACAGTCGCCATCTTAAACATAAAATAATAAAAGACATAAAAATACATAACTACATGAAAACTGAACATTTCCCGTTAGTATTACATGTCCCCAGATAGCCTGGATCTGAGTGCATATTATTAGCGAATAGCGCTCAGATCCCACACACATAGTTCAATCGCCATGGAGTCAAAGTTCTTACAGTCTTTCGGTATACGAATGACTCCATGGGAGGGCTATCTGGGTTAAGTCTTTTGTATGCTCTCAATCTCCCGAACGGCCGGTGTTCGCATGCTTTCGTGGAGGCAGCCAGGCGTTCCCTTGTTTCAGCGGTGTTCGGCAGAAAAAGTGTCCGTTTTCAGTTCCATAGAAATAGAGCCAAACACCGCTGAGCGTTCGCATGATTTAAAATGGCCGCTGCCTCGTGGTCGACATACGAACGACGACCACCCTGAGTTCGGTTTAATTGAGAAGTGTCTGCGGTTAACCACAACGTTCTAATTGGGATCACTTTGTTAACCAGCAGCACACTCCTCACTTGGGTGGCCGTTCGTTCGGCAGATTTGTTCGGGAAAAAGAGTCATTCGAATGGCTGGGCTATAGAAACCAGCCATTCATACGAACGGGGGACAAACAGACGAACGGGCAAAAATCCAGCAGACAGATGGTTCTGTCACAGTGTTACTTGATTCTTGTAAGTGTTGCAAATGCTTATAGCTGAATCCTGGCTATGTGTGTATTCCTTTTATTTAAACTGGTATACAGTGTAACATTCTTATACTGGTTATAGCAGTACTTTGGCAATTCTGTACTTCGGCAACTTTGGCAATTCCGCTATTCGGACATTTGGAAGTATCCGAATGTTCGAATTGCCCGAAATTCGTCCGAACTGACATTCAGAACAAAACGAATTGCACATATCTAGCAAGTGTATTCTATTTTTAGCACTCCACTACGTAGACGTTTTGGTGGTGTCACTTGTTTGGTTTGAATTTGCTTTAGTATTGAAATTCTCCATATCCGAAAAATAAATAAAATGTGTGAACAGTAACAGGTGTGGCTGGGTCGGACACAGAGGTGCCCCATGTGCTTCAAAGGAGGAGGCTGTTTATTAGAGTGAGGTAAAATGAATGCTCGCGTGTGCCGGACACGGCGGTGCCTCATAATCTTCAAGGTAAGAGACTCTTTACTAGAGTGAGGTAAAATGAATACTTGCATGGGCCGCACTAGGCCAGGACCAGCTTGTAAGGAGTTTAGGCAGTTTGTGTTGACAACCTTTGAACCGGAAGTAGATGGTTCTGTACTGACCCAGACAGTCTCAGCCCAGAGGAAGGGGCGACCTGTGTATTTATAGCAATATCCCCTCCCACAACTAAAGGCTCCGCCCACAGGCTCAGCATTTCCATATATATATATTGCCAAAACACCAGAGTATTGCAGTTTGCAATGATACCTTTTTTTATTGGAGTAACATATTTCAAAGACAAGCTTTTGAGAGTTCTCCTCTCTTCCTCAGGTCTAAAAGGGTTTGTGACAAAATGCCTTTTGTCACTGGATTTTTATATGACCAACTGCCCTTTGCCCCTGGCTGTTGGAGGAGCCTGATTGCCAGCCTCCTCCCTCATGACTATGGCCCTGGGGTGTATTGCTATTTAAAAAGACTATTTGGGGCTTATTGGCTTCTAAAAGACTGTTTCTGCCCATTTGAATCCATGGGAAGATGTGTCTCTTCCCCTCGTCCGTTTCCTGTCCATTGTTCTCCAGCAGGGCGTTGTCCCAGGCACACTGCCAGACCAGTTGGAACTTGCTGTTTTGCCCCTCCTCGGTCTCTCATCAGCTCTTGCTGTGTTTTAAACCCCATGGCAATATAACTGTGGTTGTGGATCTGAGCGCGGTTCGGATATAGTGAGTGCTCAGATCCAAGCCATGTGGGGATAGGTTGAATGTGGGGGTTCTGTTAAGTATAGTAGGAATTATGTATTTTAATGTGTTTTTACTGTTGTTGTGAATAGAGCCAATTTCTGTATGCTGGAGGTAATTGGCTTACCACACCCAAGCTATGCTTGCAGATGGTCACAAAGGGACTTTCAACTAACTTTTGACCCACTGGACCAATTTTTATGATTTTGACGTATATTTGGAGTACGCTGATTCTGAAAATGTAATTTTTATGTGAATGTGATGTATACTTTTAGAGTTATGAAAATTGTGTAAAACTGTGTATTTTCCTGCCTGTGATAATTAAGTTAGACCATTGTGTTCAGTAATCATATCACAGGCAGAGGGGAGGATTTTGTGTGAGAGTGTCTGAGTGTATTGTACGTATTGATTGGTTGTTCTGCAAAACCCTGTGGGCAGTACTATGTGTGTAAAATGTGCATAAAAGCAGAGTGTTTGATAAAAAGCTTCAGTTCTACTTCACCCTCAATCTGAGTCCTGTCTCTTATTGTGGGAATCTGCTACAAGGGATTGCTATGCTCTGCATATTCTCTTGCTATAATCACTGAGCTCTTTTAAGAGCTTGTTCCTATCTTGCTCTCTGAAGGAGTCTACGGTGGTTATGGTGTCGGCTGGAGTGCTTAGAGCCCTCAGGAAGTGCTAGGAGCATCCTTCAACGGAGGTACCCAGTCGGGGTGCCAGGTGATCCGTTACAGGGTTTGGACCTTAAAACAGAGAAGGGGAGGGAGGGGGGTGTCATAAATAGCAGAAGATGTGCCTGAAAGGGAAAGGTTGACTGAGAATAGCCCAAAAAAGTAAGTAAACAGAGAGAGTCAATAAGCTAGTTTAAAAAAAAAAAAACAAAACAAGATAACAGCAGAGCTGGGCATGCAAGTATATAGCTGCATATATGTATGTATATAAATTGATCCAATTAAGGTGAAGCGAGAATATTGAAAAGAACTATATAAGACATTAAGATGTGTGTTAATTAAACGTCTTGGTAGTGTGTGAGAAAGCCAGAGTCTACAGTAAGTCCTTCATTTTTGGTGTTGAAATGTGTGATCATTTTCTTCTCAAATGTCTTTCGTTCATGAGAGTCTTTGAAATTCCCTTTAAGAACTTAAATCCTGAGGTTTTGGATGGAGTGATCAGTCTGCGTGAAGTGATGACCAACAGGGGTACAATATCCATTTTCCTTGTGGTTCTTGATTGAGTGTCTGTGTAGATTCATTCTGAGATGCAGCTTAAGGCCAGTTTCTCCAATGTGGCAAGCTTTGTCACACACTGTGCACTGTATCATGTACACCACATTCGCAGATGTGCACGAATATGATCCCTTAACCCCTTAAGGACACATGACATGTGTGATATGTCATGATTCCCTTTTATTCCAGAAGTTTGGTCCTTAAGGGGTTAATGTTGTATGATTTGTTATTGTGTCTGGCTGACTTATTTCAACATATATATTGACACAGTTTGTAGAGTGATTTGTTGCATGGTACAGTGCCATTCTGTGTGAGTTCCTGTTCTGTGGTCAATTTGCTGCGGACCAATCTCTGTCGCAGGTTAGGCGGATGTTTGAATGCTAGTACGGGGGGTTCGGGAAATATTTTTTTGAGTGTGGAGTGTGAACTCGTTCGTATGGGGACTCCTGAACGAGGAGTAGGTAAACCACAAGAATACACACAATATAGGGGAAAATTACAGGGAATGACATGCAGCAAGTCACAAACAGGCAGCGCTCCCGCCACGCAGCTCCCCCTTAACCACAAGCCGGCATACACAGTTTGATCCCAACGGATCTGCTTTGGGGTAGTCTGGGGAAGTACTCACAGATCACTTCTCTAGGGCTGTCTGTCTGGACAACCCGTCGGCATTACCGATCTGCTCACCGGGTTTGTAGTGAATAGTAAAGTCATATGGTTGTAGGGTCAGGCTCCACCGTACCAGCCTGGCATTGTCCCCTGCGACCCGGTTGATCCGTAAGCAGGGTAAATTGCTGTCCATACAGGTAGGGCTGCAGCTTCTTGGGAGCCCACACCACCGCCAGGCATTCCCTCTCAATGGCGGCGTAGCTCACCTCCGTGGGCTGCAGCTTCCTGCTGTGGTAAGCCACGGGGTGTTTTCCGCCATCATCCCCAACCTGGCTCAGCACCACCCCTAACCCAAACATGGAGGCATCTGTGTGAACAAGAAAACGTTTTCTGGGATTAGGAGCAGCCAGGACAGGGGCATTTGTCAGGGCATCCTTGAGGGCTTGGAACGCCCCCTCACACTCTGGGGTCCAGTGTACTTGCCGGGGCAAAGACGTTTTGGTCAGGTCGGTGAGGGGTTTAGCTAGGGCACTGTAGTTGCGGACAAATTTCCTATAATAGCCGGCTGTCCCTAGGAAAACCAGCACCTGGGTCTTAGTGAGGGGATAGGGCCAGCTAGCTACTGTTTCCACTAGGGATGTGCATGGGGAAAATTTTCGGTTCGGTTCGGCATTTCAAAATTCGGGACTTAGAATTTGGGACCTTAGAGCGGGTTCAGAGAAGGGCTACTAAACTGGTTCATGGATTGCGGGATAAAACTTACCAGGAAAGGTTAAAGGATCTTAACATGTATAGCTTGGAGGAAAGACGAGACAGGGGGGATATGATAGAAACATTTAAATACATAAAGGGAATCAACACAGTAAAGGAGGAGACTATATTTAAAAGAAGAAAAACTACCACAACAAGAGGACATAGTCTTAAATTAGAGGGACAAAGGTTTAAAAATAATATCAGGAAGTATTACTTTACTGAGAGGGTAGTGGATGCATGGAATAGCCTTCCAGCTGAAGTGGTAGAGGTTAACACAGTAAAGGAGTTTAAGCATGCGTGGGATAGGCATAAGGCTATCCTAACTATAAGATAAGGCTAGGGACTAATGAAAGTATTTAGAAAATTGGGCAGACTAGATGGGCCGAATGGTTCTTATCTGTCGTCACATTCTATGTTTCTTTGTTCTGTGTTTCCATGTTTCTATGACTTCGCTTCAGCTTGGCACTTCGACACTTCAGAACTTTAGGCAACTTCGGCACTTTGGAATTTCGGGACTTCTCTTGCAGCCGCTTAGTAGATAACTCCCTAATTCCCACGGTATTAGGGAGTTATCTACCAAAAGGCTGAAAGACCTAAATTGGTCTTTCAGCCAAATTTACTAATACTAAGTAAAACTTACTTAGTATTAGTAAATTTTGCCTCACTCGCTATACTGCGAGTAGGGGCATATCTATTAAACAGTGAGCAGCCTGTGGTTGCTCACTGTAAAAAAATAAAAATAAAAAAAAATGTGGGGACCTATTGCCCCCCCCCTCCGGCCCCCACCACTGAGCAGCGGGTGGGGGCCCTAAATCAGAAAAAGGGGTGGAGGACCTATTGTTCTTCCCCCCTGGCCCCCAACCCTGAGCGACGGGTGGGGGCCGTAAACAAGAATGAGGGGGGGGACCTATTGTCCTCCTCCCTGGCCCCCACCCCCGGGCTGCGGGTGGAGGCCCTAAATTACTTCAAAGGGGGGGACCTGCGTGGTGGGTGAGGGCCCTAAATTAGAATAGGGGGGGACCTATTGTCCTCCCCCCTGCCCCCACACCTGAGCAGCGCGTGGGGGCCCTAAATTAGAATAAGGGGGGACCTATTTTCCTCCCCCCGGCCCCCACCCTTGAGCGGCAGATGGGGGCCCTAAATTAGAATAAGGGGGGACCTATTTTCCTCCCCCCGGCCCCCACCCTTGAGCGGCAGATGGGGGCCCTAAATTAGAATAAGGGGGGACCTATTTTCCTCCCCCCGGCCCCCACCCTTGAGCGGCAGATGGGGGCCCTAAATTAGAATAAGGGGGGACCTATTTTCCTCCCCCCGGCCCCCACCCCTGAGCGGCGGGTGGGGGCCCTAAATAAAAATATAACCCCCCAGGTGACCCACCTCCCCAAAAAATTACTTAACCCCTACCTACCCCCCTCACCCTAAAAATAATGAGAGGGGACCATTAATTAGCTACCTGTAAAAAAAAACATAAATAAAACTTACCATTTGATGACTTCTTTTTTCGAAAATCTTTTTTCAGCCCAAGAAAGGCCAAATAAAAACCAATAACCGTCGCACTTTGAAAAAAAAACAAAAAACCCAAGGGCAAAAAAAATAATCCATCTTCACCCATGAAGGGCTCCGCGCAGACTGAGCTCTGCAGGGCGGGGCAAGGTTTATGAAGACTTGCCCCGCCCTGCAATTAGGATAAGAACACTCTGATTGGTGGGTTTAAGCCATCCAATCAGAGTGCTCTGACAGGTAAATGAAGAGACCGACGGGTAAGTCTCTACATTTACTTGTCACAGCACTCTGGTTAGCTTGAAATCCAACCAATCAGAGTGCTCTGTGTGATTTTACACAGCGTGGAAAAGTTATTTTAAATTTTCCCACGCTGTGTAATTTGACTCATAACAACACTTTGATTGGTGAATTGAAAGTAACCACTTGAATATCCTGGTTCCCGAACTTGGAGAGTGAGAGCGCCGCTCCGATCCGCATACAGTATTAATTCCTGGAAATTTAGAACATCCCACTAGCTATAGCAGAGCAAGGATACACCTTTCCCTACAACACAAGTCGAGGCTGCGAGTTGAGGGTAAAACGAACTGTTTTAATGGGTACACATGCACGGCTTAAATACAAGTTTTCAGGCCAGGACCTGATGGTACACAGGACAATACAGTGTCACAGCCAATAGGGACAAAGTGCACTTTATGAAACACTCCCCCCTACCCTGGAGATAATTGGTTTTAACGGTTACAGTAACTCAATTATCTCCAGGCACATGAAATCCCCACGTTTTATTACATACCAGAAAACAGGATAAAAATACATAACTTTCACATTATAATAGTAAAATAACCCAACCGACCCATCTCCAGACAGTTTGGATCTGAGCACACAAAATATACAAATTGCGCTCACAAATGGTGTAGGGAAACCCTGGGAATAAAGTCTGTCTGTTTGGCTTTCATGTCTTTCTGTCCGGACAGATGGGACAACCAGCACCTCAGCGGGATTTGTGTTAACCAGTAGCCGATAATAGTTCCAGGGGTTTTACGATCAAGTCCCGCTGAGCATTCGACGACAAAAGATGGCTGCCGCCTCGTATTCGGAATACGAATGGCGACCACCTTAGGATAAGTGATTAAATTGCGGTTAACCACAGAAACTGCAGTTTAATTGGCGACACAGACTATAGGTGGTCGTCGTTCAGGAGTTCTTTCGTCAGTCTGTTCGGTACCCCTTTCGACCAATTGTATTCGAATCGTGACCACCCCGATGCTAGTCAACTAGGCTGCGGTTAACCACAAACCGCAGCCCCCCGGAAGCTTGATTGTCGGCATACTCCTCGCTTAGGGTGGTCGGCCGTTCGCCAGTTCCTTCAGTTGTTTGAGAGGTGAACGGCGTTAATTGGCGGCACACGACAAAGGCCTGGTGGTCGGCTATTCGTACATAAGAATGGTCGTTCGTATAAACAGTTATAGAAAAGTATCCATGCAGTAACAAAAGTAGCAGTATTATGAAAGTATCCATTGTAGTGACAAAAGTAGCGGTCTTGTAGCAGACAGAAGGGGTCTCTGTAACATCTAGTCTCTACTTTGGCTGGCTCGGGCTTCTGTGTTCCACACCCCACCCGGCATCCCCAGGTTGCACTTGCTGGGCTTCAGGGTCAATCCTGCCTCCCTAATCCTGTACCAGGTGTTCATCCATAGTATCGCTGTATATAGCCACCTCACCCTCCGCCTAAATATTATCTCGAACGGGGAAAATCCAGTAGATTCCTGGGGCACCTCCCGATAATCGAACAGGAGATGGGACAGGAATTTCTCCCAATCCTTGTGAGTCACTGCAAAGGTACGGAGCATTTGCTTCAACATACCATTGAAGTGCTCGCACAGGCCATTGGTCTGGGGGTGGTAAGGGGAACTCAGAATCGGTTTAATGCCGCATTACCTCCACAGTTGGTGGGTCATTTCAGCAGTGAATTGGGTGCCCTGGTCTAAGAATATCTCCTGGGGAAAGCCCATCCAGGAGAACACTCACATCAGGTCCTGCCCGAATATTGCTCATGGCAACTGCCTCGGGATACCGAGTCGTGTAGTCCACGATGGTCACAATGTACATCTTGCCAGAGGGATGAGGCTTAGCTAGGGGGCCTAGGATATCGACAGCTACTCTGCCGAATGGATCTTCGATAACGGGGAGGGGATGGAGCGGGGCCTTGTGCCAATTGCCCCGCTTCCCCACTCTCTGGCAGACATCGCAGGTCTGGCAGTACTGCCTCAGATCCTTGGTAATTGCAGGGCTCCATTCACACTGGTTATAAGCTTTGAGGTTAGGCAAAGAAACCCAAAGAGGATAGCAGACCTGAACTGGTTCACTTTTAATGCCAGAGATGCCAGATCCTTTCACAGTTTCTATATCAAGTATATACTGCTATTGGTTGGCTTGGGATATGTAGTGTGATTGTTACTATTCCAAGTCCATACCGCTATTGGTTGACTTGGGATACCCAGTCCAGCAAAGAACTCAGAGCTCAATCAGCTGTTACACAGCCATTTACAACAGGTAGCCTTTTGGAAGACCAACAATTCATTATATTTCTACATACCCTGTTAATTTTGTTGTCTGTGTGTGTATGTTTTTATATTTAATGTTTATTAATTCTAGTCCTAATCTCCCCACTAAAAAGGCCTCTCTTTTGTGCACTGCAACATCTATAGCTACCTCCCTATAATGCAAGTTCACGAAAACAGACCACACTTCCTGGTATCTTTGTACCCCTCTCGTTCGAAAACAGAATCTCTCCTTGCAGAAGCCAAGTCACTTCTAAAAAAAGGTGTAATCAAAAAAGTCTCAAGAAGCAGAGGAGTTTACTCGAGACTATTTCTGGTTCCTAAGCAAGATCTATCAGTTCGTCCAGTATTGGATATCAAGAATATCAACAACTTTATTCCATATCAAACATTTTGTATTTAAACTATCCTGTTGGTGACACACCTTTTACAGAAGTGAGTTCTAAAAGACACATTCTTGCACATTCCGAAGGCGGTGGCCACAAGATGTTTTTTGAGATTTGCGATTCCTTCATGAAAGAGACTCCATCAGTTTCAATTCAAAACACTCCCTTACAGACTGGCTTCAGCCCTGAGGATTTTTACAAATATCCCCCCTAGCACCTGCATTGAGAGAAAAAGACATCTATATAGTGCCTTATCTAGACAGTTTCTCAAAGTAAAGTTAACACATCGTCTACAGGAGAATATTCAAACTACTTTGCATCCATTAAAGGATCATGATTGGATTATCAACCAAGAGAAATCTCAATTTCAAACAACATCGATTATTCAGCTCCTGTAATTGGTAGTGGACGCAAAAACCCTTTCTCCTCATCTACCTCTTCAAAAGAGAAGTAATATAAGAAAAGAAATCTCGTGCCTTCAACAAGAATCAACTTGTTCAATAAGGAATGAGGTATCCTCACTTCATCAATTCCAGCTGTCAAATGGGCAAAAGCAGCCATAAGACCTCTTCAATGGAAGATCCTTGAGCACTGGTCCAGAAGGGAAGAATATGACCTCAGCATGGCACACTGGTCCCAGACAGAGATTCTACATCCAAAAATATTTGCAAGTCTTGTAAGAAAATGTGGTTCACCAGAAGTGGATCTTATGGCAAGACTAAAGAACTGGAAAGTAATGCTCTTCACCTCACTATACAGACAAGACGATACTCCTGGATGGTATGTGAATTCCATGGGATTTCAATCTGGCTTACCTGTTTCCTCCAAAGGCTTTAATTCCAACAGTCCTTCAGAAAATGAAGGCAGACAAGACACTGGTGATAGCAATCATTCCATACTGGCGAAACAGAACTTGTTTTTTAAAATTGAAACAGATGGACTTGACCTTCTGGGAATTTCCGGTGTCAACCCAACTACTGGAAAACAAACATCTTCCAATAGAGCCACTTTGGATGTTTCGATTGACAGATTGGCTGCTGCAAGGTTGATTCTGCATGAACATGAAATTCCAGAAAACTTGTTTTAACTACTCCTAATTTCCACAAGAAGGTCTACTAAAAAAATGTACCTAAGTATTTGGAATAAGTTAACAACTGTCTTCACTGTGTTCCATCTGTTAATACTATTCTTAAAGCGATGCTCCAGGCACCCAGACCACTTCTGCCCATTGGAGTGGTCTGGGTGCCAACTCCCACTACCCTTAACCCTGCAATGTAATTATTGCAGTTTTTTTAAACTGCAATAATTACATTGCAGGGTTAACTGCTCCTCTAGTGGCTGTCTACTAGACAGCCACTAGAGGGCACTTCCTGGTCTATAGCACAGGTTTTCTGTGCTATAGCGTCTGTGACAGACCCATCTGTCTGGATTAAAAGTACTGTGTTCGTCTGTTTTGCCGTTTTCATGAATTTCCCCGTTCGTATGCTTTGTTTAAGGGAATGTCGTTTTTTGTCGAACGGAACTACCGAACGGACGGCCACCCAGAAGAGAAGTGTGCTGCTGGTTAACCTATTGATCCCAATTAGAACGTTGCGGTTAACCACAGACACTTCTCAATTAAAACCGAATGCCGGGTGGTCGTCGTTCGTATGTCGACCACGAGGCGGCGGCCATTTTGTCCATGCGAACGACCAGCGGTGTTCGACGATTATTTCATGGATCGGAAAACGGACACTTTTTCAGCCGAACACCGCTGAAGCCGTCGACCTCCCCTTCTCAATCGACAAAAGCATACGAATGACAGCCGTTCGGGAGATTCAACCACACGAATGGACTTAACCCAGATAGCCGTCCCATGGAGTCAATCGCATACCGAAGAACTGAAAGAGACTTTGACTCCATGGCGATTGAACTGTGCGAACGGGATCTGAGCGCTATTCTCCAATAATGTGCCCTCAGATCCAGGCTATCTGGGGATATGCAAGACTAATGTAAAATGTTCAACAGTTATTAAGTTATGGATTTTTATGTGTTTTTGTAACTTGTGTTTAAAATGGCGATTGCCTCTGCTCGGGAGATAATTGAATTACTTCCCAATTATCCCCCGAGCAGAGGGGAGGGAACTGTACTGCATGCTGGGAATATTGTGGGGATGTATGTCCAGACTGTCCCCATGTCCCTCTGTGATTTCAGTCTCCCATTTGGTCCCCTAGGGGAGTGTCCACCAAGTGGGAGACCTGCATAAATACCGGGCAGGTAGCCCACAGTAAACCAGTTCGTGTTTTACCCTCAAAGCGGAGCTTGGTCTCGTTATTGGGGTGATTTGGTTACCGGCGCTTAGAGACTGCTGATTGGAATTATTTGCCGCTTGGAAGGTATTAGCGTTCGGCTAATATTGGCAGTTCGTGGATTTGGAGCTCGTGGAGGGAAATAGCCGTACAGGTACCGTTCGGGAGTTTGGAGTGTTCCCTAGCTGGCGGTTCGCATGGTTTTACTATACCCGCTACCAGCCTACATTATTGCGAATGGGGAGCATTCACTAAACGGCGGTTTGTGCATTTCATTACTGGCGGTACCGTAACAACTGGTGGCAAGCGACGGGATGATCCTCAACGCCCAAAGAGACCACTACAACCAGGACTAAATGGAATTACAATACCAAAACCTGAGGAGAGCTACCCTAAAGGATTTATTGGAGCAAAGAGGGGGACAAGCCAGTAACCTCAGGAAGAGGGATATTATTACGTTATTGCTGGAAATGGATGGAGTACCAGCGGAAGAGGGAACCAATGGACCCAGCGCAGCTGACAGAACCCCCGAGGAGGCAAGCTTTGACCGGGCGGTAAGAATCAGGCTGGCACATTATGGTCCCAACCCGACTACAGAGACCATTGACCGGGTCATGGCAGCTGTGGAGGCCAACCTGCTTCGCCAAAGCGGTACTGCAGCAGCCCCAGTCACAGCAAACCCGGGGGATAGGAAAAAGGTACCGTTTACAGCGTTTAAAGCCTTCAGTGAGACAGAAGGAGAGATTGATGGGTACCTTGCTGATTTTGAGCGGCAATGTGCCCTGCACAAGGTACCCCTGGAAGACTGGGTTACTATATTGTCCGGCAAGTTATCAGGCCGGGCCAGCGAGGCTTTTCGGGCCATTCCTGATGAGGAGATTGGGGATTATGTGGCCGTCAGGGAAGCTTTACTCTCCCGGTATGCCGTTACACCTGAGGCATACCGGAGGAGGTTCCGAGACACGTCAAGACCTCTGGGGACTCATACGTGGAATGGGCATGTAAGGTGCATCGCACAGCCGCCCACTGGATGGCGGGGTGCCAGGCTGTGTCCGGAGAAGAGGTGCTGCAGATGTTTCTTTTGGAACATTGTTTTGATAAATTGCCAGCAGGGGTCAGAGAGTGGGTTAGGGACCGTAAACCCTCCACTCTGCACGAAGCAGCTCGCCTGGCAGATGAGTATACTGACGCCCGCAAACTGGACAGTCTCATCAGCAAGGCTCCCGCCAGAGTGGAATACAGGCCAACAGCACCAACAGCAGCCAACCTATACCAGCCTCCCATGAATCGCCCATCAGCACCTCCTCCATCTGCCCCGTACCAACAGCCACCTCGGTTCAATTCATGGGAGTATGCCCAACCCATTCGGTGCTACCTGTGCAAGCAACTAGGGCACAAGCGACCCGAGTGCCCGATGAACAGCGCCAACCAGAACCAGTCCTGGAGGAGACCAGCCGGCAGCAATCCACGACACCCCATCCCAGCCGCTCACTGTGTAGAGGAAGAGGAGTGCTGGGGCATCCTGCATGAGGCAGACCCCGTTCAGGCTGCCCACCGGGATAACAGGCAGCACCACCGACAGTGTGTAAAAGTCAACGGGAAGGAGGTCAGTGGTCTACGGGATACCGGGGCAACCATGACTTTGCTCCAGAAGCACCTGGTATCCGAAGCCCAACATACCGGGGACACGGTCGCAGTGCGAGTAGCCAGGGGTGCCGTGTTTCGTCTGCCCGTTGCCCGGGTACATTTGGATTGGGGAGTGGGCGCTAGACATGTGAATGTGGGGGTCATGAAGGACTTACCAGCGGATGTTCTCCTTGGCAATGACTTGGCGCCCCTTGTTTCCGCCTTCGCTCCCATGGGTTCTGCTGAAGTGGACGCTGTCACGACCCGTGCCCAGACCCGTGCCGCCGAGACCGGCCCACCTGCTGTTGAGACCCAGGTAAGACTCTCTACCCCGACTTGTACCTTAGACCAGGCCCCTTTAGGCTGGGATACCCCAGAGATATACGGGAAGGAAACCAGGGAAGACCCGACGCTAGCAAAGTACAGGGCCAGGGCCGATTCTGGGGGAGAAGGAGTAGATGGGGAGCACTACGAATGGGTGGGGGATAGACTATACAGGATCCCGAAACCGCCCCAGAAGCCGAATACCCCTCTGCAGAATCGACAGCTAGTGGTGCCTGCAAAATACCGGCAGGAGATTCTGCGGATTGGGCATGATGTCTCATTTGCCGGCCATCTAGGTTCCCGCCGCACAGCTCATAGGATCACACAAAACTTCTTCTGGCCCAATTTTAACCGAGATGTGCGGGTTTATTGTAGCACGTGTGACACCTGTCAACGGGTAGGTAAGCGGGGGGATCACCCAAAAGCTAGGCTGCAGTCGATGCCTATCATTGGAGAACCCTTTTCCCGCATAGCCGTTGACATTGTGGGTCCACTGGCCAGGGCTAGCCCATCAGGTAAGAAGTATATTCTCACCGTGGTGGACTATGCCACACGTTATCCAGAGGCAGTAGCACTGTCTAATATAGAGGCAGAGACGGTAGCTGATGCCCTGGTTAAAATCTTCACTAGGGTCGGGTTCCCTCAGGAGATTCTCTCCGATCAGGGAACCCAGTTCACCGCTGTGCTTACCCAGCAGCTGTGGAAGGTGTGCGGTATTAAACCTCTGCTTAGCTCACCGTATCACCCACAGACTAACGGTCTCTGCAAGCGATTTAATGGCACCCTCAAACAGATGTTGAGGACCTTTACTGACACTTGCAGAGACTGGGAACGATTCCTGCCTCATCTGCTATTTGCATACAGAGAGGTGCCTCAGGAATCTACTGGGTTCTCCCCCTTTGAGTTACTCTATGGGAGAAGGGTCCGTGGACCCCTAGATCTCATTAGAGGACACTGGGAGGGGGAGACAGAGCAAGAAGGGACCCCCATAGTACCATATGTCCTAGAACTCCGGGACCGCATGGAGAAACTGTCCCTGATGGTAAGGGAAAATCTCCAGGTGGCCCAGGGGAGACAGAAATGGTGGTACGATCGGGGTGCCCGACAGCGGGTCTTCCAGGTTGGGCAGAAGGTTCTGGTACTCAAGCCTGTGAAGACGAACAAGATGCAAGCATCTTGGCAGGGCCCGTATAAAGTGTTAGCTCAGGTATGCGATACTACCTACCTTATAGCCAGCTGTTCAGATGAAAGGATTCAGCGATCCTTCCATGTGAACATGCTGGAGTATCAGGAACGACCAGAGGATGTTGCGGCAGTATGTGCCCCAGCTACTGACGACCCCGAGAACTTACCGTTACCTGACTTGTTAGAGAGGGATCCCCAGACAGACCTTACTAGTCTTGTACAGCTGGGGGACCAGCTAAACCCGGCAGAGAAGGTACAGGCAAGACAGTTACTGTGGGAGAAGCAGGCGACGTTCTCCCAAGAACCCGGGTACACTACCCTAGCTGTACACAAGGTCGAGACACCCGGACAGAACCCCCTACGGCAACCCCCCTACCGTATCCCTGAAGCAGTCCGAGAAGGAATGCGGAAGGAGATACAGGAGATGACCCGGCTGGGGGTTATCGAACACTCAGACAGCCCTTGGGCTTCGCCTGTAGTTCTGGTGCCTAAGAAAGATGGGACCACCCGGTTCTGTGTGGACTACAGGCGGCTCAACGAGCGGACCACCACTGACGCCTACCCTATGCCCCGGGTAGACGAGTTATTAGACCGTATTGCCAGGGGGCGCTATCTGACCACCATAGACCTGTGCAAAGGCTATTGGCAGATTCCCCTGGCCGAGGATGCTATCCCTAAGTCGGCATTCGTCACCCCATTTGGCCTATACCAGTTTAAGGTTATGCCATTTGGGATGAAGAATGCTCCGGCTACATTCCAGCGTATGGTGGATAGGCTCCTCGATGGCTTCCAGGACTTTGCATGTGCATACCTGGATGACATTGCGGTCTACAGTGAGTCCTGGGAAGACCATTTAGTACACGTGGGGGTGGTGCTGGACAAGATTCGGGCCGCAGGCCTGACCTTGAAGCCAGACAAATGCCATCTAGGCATGGCAGAAGTACAGTACTTGGGTCACAGAGTAGGATGTGGAAGCCAGAGACCAGAGCCAGCCAAGGTAGAGGCTGTAGCTAACTGGCCCACACCTATCACCAAGACCCAAGTGCTAGCCTTCCTGGGGACAGCAGGGTATTACCGACGTTTCGTCCCCGACTACAGTACGGTTGCCAAGCCCTTGACTGACCTGACTAAGAAGAATTTACCTAAGCAGGTCCTGTGGTCTCCAGCTTGTGAAGCCACATTTCAGGCCCTGAAGCAAGCTCTTGTGAATGCCCCTGTCCTGGCTGCCCCAGTCCCTAACAAACGTTTTCTTGTTCATACAGATGCTTCCATGTATGGACTGGGGGCTGTGCTAAGCCAGGTCGGGGAAGATGGAGGAGAGCACCCTGTCGCATACTTGAGCAGAAAGTTACTACCTCGGGAAGTGAGTTATGCGGCAGTGGAGAAAGAGTGTTTAGCCCTGGTCTGGGCACTGAAGAAGTTGAGCCCTTATTTGTACGGGCAGGAGTTTTCCCTTATAACAGACCACAATCCCCTTGTCTGGCTTAACCGGGTCTCAGGAGACAATGGCAGACTGCTGAGGTGGAGTTTGGCACTGCAGCCTTACAACTTCACCATCAGCTACCGACCCGGTAAGCAGAATGGGAATGCGGATGGATTATCTCGGCAAACAGACGTCCCTACTCCTCCTCAGTCCGGTCATCCCCAAGTTGACCCGCCAAAGGGTCAAGCCGGGTCTGCCGGAGTGTTCCACAAGGGGGGAGCCGTGTGACAGACCCATCTGTCTGGATTAAAAGTACTGTGTTCGTCTGTTTTGCCGTTTTCATGAATTTCCCCGTTCGTATGCTTTGTTTAAGGGAATGTCGTTTTTTGTCGAACGGAACTACCGAACGGACGGCCACCCAGAAGAGAAGTGTGCTGCTGGTTAACCTATTGATCCCAATTAGAGCGTTGCGGTTAACCACAGACACTTCTCAATTAAAAACCGAATGCCGGGTGGTCGTCGTTCGTATGTCGACCACGAGGCGGCGGCCATTTTGTCCATGCGAACGACCAGCGGTGTTCAACGATTATTTCATGGATCGGAAAACGGACACTTTTTCAGCCGAACACCGCTGAAGCCGTCGACCTCCCCTTCTCAATCGACAAAAGCATACGAATGCCAGCCGTTCGGGAGATTCAACCACACGAATGGACTTAACCCAGATAGCCGTCCCATGGAGTCAATCGCATACCGAAGAACTGAAAGAGACTTTGACTGTGCGAATGGGATCTGAGCGCTATTCTCCAATAATGTGCCCTCAGATCCAGGCTATCTGGGGATATGCAAGACTGATGTAAAATGTTCAGCAGTTATGAAGTTATGGATTTTTGTGTGTTTTTGTAACTTGTATCTAAAATGGCGATTGCCTCTGCTCGGGGAGATAATTGAATTACTTCCCAATTATCCCCCGAGCAGAGGGGAGGGAACTGTACTGCATGCTGGGAATATTGTGGGGATGTATGTCCAGACTGTCCCCATGTCCCTCTGTGATTTCAGTCTCCCATTTGGTCCCCTAGGGGAGTGTCCACCAAGTGGGAGACCTGCATAAATACCGGGCAGGTAGCCCACAGTAAACCAGTTCGTGTTTTACCCTCAAAGCGGAGCTTGGTCTCGTTATTGGGGGGGATTTTATTACCGGCGCTTAGAGACTGCTTATTGGAATTATTTGCCGCTTGGAAGATATTAGCGTTCGGCTAATATTGACAGTTCGTGGATTTGGAGCTCGTAAAGGGAAATAGCCGTACAGGTACCGTTCGGGAGTTTGGAGTGTTCCCTAGCTGGCGGTTCGCATGGTTTTACTATACCCGCTACCAGCCTACATTATTGCGAACGGGGAGCATTCACTAAACGGCGGTTTGTGCATTTCATTACTGGAGGTACCGTAACA
>OW240915.1:2506462-2530874 GCA_933207985.1 Pelobates cultripes
CAATACAAATAGCTATCTGCATTCGGCAGATAGCCAATACAGGAAATACAAGGTATTACAGCCAGCATACATTATACATAGTTAAACACATATCCCCACCGACATACAGGCAACCCTTAAAGGTACAGTCTCTTTATATTGTCCAAGTGGCTAGGTTTGCCACAGATACCAATGTGGGGTTTTGGTGTCTGCCCTTAAGAGGATCTTGATGCGCATTTTAGTTCTGTTTCATGATGTGCGGCTCAATTGGTCGGAGGTCATTTCCCGTATGTTTTGGCAGCTTTCCCATAATCAGAGCCATGGAACGCTGCCATATGAAGCTAAATTGGAGGGAGAGTCAGATACTGTATTAATGATAAAGAAAAGAAAAACAGAACTCTGTTCCTATTGTTATGATAACATACTGTCATAATAAATAATAAGTATATAAAGAAATCTGAAAAATACTTTATTAGTAGAACCAAAAAAAAATGAAAAAAAAACACAAAAATAAACACAAATAAACCCTGGCTGTGACTGCCTGACTCAATCAAAGAGTCAATTGCAGCAGCTCAGGAGTCAGGCAGTCACAGCCAGGGTTTATTTGTGTTTATTTTTGTGTTTTTTCGTTTTTTGGTTCTACTAATAAAGTATTTTTCAGATTTCTTTATTTACTTATTATTTATTATGACAGTATGTTATCATAACAATAGGAACAGAGTTCTGTTTTTCTTTTCTTTATCAACAATCTCTTTAGGGTTACCCCATTATCTGTTTCTGTAGATTTTTTGGCCACCGTTCATCAATTAGATACTGTATTAACTCAATTATCTCCAGGCAGAAAAAACACATATTATTATAAAACCCCAAAAGAACCCAAAATTTTTTACATCCCCTGATAGCCCTCATCTGGGTGACTAACATATCCAAAAATCACCCAGATCAGTTCAGGGGTTCAGGAATTCTATGGAAGTCACGTTTTGACCGACCGCACCCATGGTCCCATACCCAAAACAGTTCCAGAGAATCAGACTGTGCGGTTGGTCTATTTCGAGAATTTCAAATAAAGTCCAAAATACCGAACATAGCCGTTCGTGAGTACAGTCAGTTTATGTCTCTCATTCGGGAGTTTATTCTTACCGAACGCTGTTCGACTACCGTTCGAATAGCCAAACATCCATGAAAGGTAAATAGTTAGTGGTGTTTGTGCCGTCAAGTGTCCGATTTGAGTTCCATGAACGACCAAACACTGCTCATTATACTCGCGGCTTAAGATGGCCGCTGCCACTTGTTTGAATACCACTTTGAACCACTTGGACCATTCGGGAGTTCAAAGTGCAGCTTCGAAACACTTTGGGAGTTTGAAGTGTTACTGTACTAGTCCAAAAAGGCACAAACAGTGTCTGTAAGCAAGGTTTATCACAGGGGCCACAGTCACAGGCTGGCAAACAGTAAGCAGAACATTAGAGGCTGAGTAAGCAGAAAAGTATAAATAGATACTATATGTGGGATCTATTGAAAATAATTCAATCAGTAAATTGTATCAAAAAAGTATCTATAATGTTAACTGCCGTGTACTCAATTGCTAGCATATTGGGACATAAGATAGATACTACTCTCAATACACTTTATTTTTTGGATTATTTTATATCCAATATATAGTATCTATTTATACTCTTCTGTTTATTCAGTTACTTATGTCCCAATATGCTAGCAATTCCCAGATTTTACTATTAACATGACGTAAAGTCATGATTTTATTAATGACACGGAGGCGAGTATTATGCATTCTCTTTCTTTATTATACTCCCAGCAGCAAAAAAGGAAGTATGAGAGAATCATATAAAAAACATAACAGCAGCCTGGTAACAGTGGCACCAATCAGCATCCAGTATTATCCATATGGGTGTGGTGCTCCTTGACTCCTCCTCTTTCTTGCTGCTCCCTCAGACAAGTTAAATACCTCATCTCTTGCTACTCCTGTGATTTTCATACATATATGTGTATTTTGGGTAAAAGATTTCAGCATAGTGTATGTGTATGCTTATTTTATGCTACACTGTTATTGCTGGTTTGTTTAATGCTGGTGTCTGGGAGTGCTGCCTATTAAAAAGGGGTCTCTGGGACCCTGGGTTTTCCCCCTCTGAGTAGTGTTGTACCCCCTGCTCGTTCCGTTTTTCTGTGGGTTCAGCAGGGCTGCCCTTAGCTGCTCACCGTACCGCTCACTGTTTTGGCCGCGGTCTATTCCGCGGTTTTCTTCCGGTCCGCGCATGCGCGAACGCTCTTTTGCCGGTTTTTCCTCCTTTCCTAACGGCCGCGCACACGCAGTAGTGCCACGGCGGCCATCTTTTTGGTTTCTGTCGCCGCCTATGTAATTTTACTTGCGGCGGCCATTTTAAGTACTTTTTCGGCGGGAAATTGCTGAGGACCGATGCTGTAGGTGGATAACGGTCTCTCCTACCCTCCTGGCACACTCCCAGACCCATCCTGTGCATATTTGCTGTTTTTGCTGTCATTGCTGGTCAAACTGTAAGTGTTGATGTGGAGGATTACTCTATCCTGACACCCTTTTTGTCCTTAGCCTTAGCTAGTATATTTTTCCCTACAGGTCATTTCAGATACTGTTCGTAACCATTAGCTACTACTAGTAGCATTACCTCATTGAGCCCAATAATTCTGACCCTGAGTGGACTTGGGTGTATAATCCCCTGTGGGCTTATATTATTGCTAAAATGCAAGATCAGAATGAGAGACCTGCAGGGTCTGTGTGTCCTACACCAGGGGTTTCCCCCTCAGACAGGTCATGTAAGGATGACGCCAGCCTCATGGCATCGGAGGAATTTCAATCCCTCCTCGATTCTACCATGGCACAATCCATCAACAAGGCGTTAGCCTCCGCGATGGGGGTCATGTCATCCTCTATCACACAATCTATAACCAAAGCGCTGATGCAGTCTCAGAGTAGCGGCCCTCAGAGCACACTAAACCCGGGAACCACTAATGTGGTACAGCCGGGACGCAAAGCCTTGACGAAAAGCAAACATATTGCCTCCCCTCCAGAACAGGTTCAGCCTGCAATGACTGACACGCCTCAGGCTGTCAAGGATGGCGCGATACCACCGCGCAATAGAGCCCCTGGCCGGGCCCAAGAGGACTCGTCCGATTCGGACCGGAGTTTGGAGGAGGAGTATGATGATTTATGTAAGGAGCATTATAGTGCGGAATATTCCGATTCTGGGTCTGAGGTGAAATTTAACACTGCGACCCAGAAGGCTACGGCTCAGGGCGCTGAGCCAGCCGTATCGGGCAAGGGCGCCGATTTGAGGGACCCTCTGGGTAACCCATTGTTTGACCCAGATAACCTCCGTCACCCTCGCTCGGCGGAATGGGAGCCGCCTGCACACATTGTGAGGTACCTCGCGCTAAGAGTAAGAAAACTTTTATCTAAGGAAGGGCGTAACAAACTACGGGCGGAATGCCCACGGCCTATCCTTCCAGACTCAGTGGGAAAAACCCCTGATGTGGATCCCCAATTGGTCCAATTTTTGAATAAGTCGGGTTGGAAACCGAGGAAAGGTTTGGATTTCTCCCTTTGGAACTGCCAGGACAAGTTCCTGGACACTTTGGGGCCCATCTCCAAACTTTATGAGTTAGTGGAATCTGCCCAATCAGGTGAGAATGACTTCGATTTCAAAGTAGCGAAAGGCTGGTTGCAGAGGTTAGTCTGCAAGGTGGATAACGCCAATACAGCCATGGCAACCGAGCGCCGCAAGGCGATTCTCATGAGAATAGAGCATAAACTGGTCAGTATGGCGACCAATGAGCCAGGGCCAGCCGCTATAGGCTTACTCTTTGGTGAATCCTTCATTAAGGATCTTGGGCTGTACGTTAAAACATTTACAGCAATTGACAAAGCTCAGACTTCTCTTAAGAGAGTATTTGCACCTCGGGTTTTTGGAGGGGCCAGTAGAGGTAGGAGCCGTCTATCCGGCCGTGGATTTTGAGGCTCATTTAGAGCCGGCAGAGGCTCCTTTAATACCCAGAGACCGGTACCAGAACGAACCTATACCCCGTTCTTCCCATCTCGTGGACGCCCCTGGAACTCCCGCAGACCGCGGGGGTCTGTCTCAGGCAGATGACCTTATGGTGAGTACCGAGTATCTCCATTTTTCCCATATAAAAGTGGGGGGCAGATTGGCACTGTTTCACCATGCTTGGAAAATTCTAACCTCAGATGTTTGGGTATTAAATACAGTACAGGGGTACCTGTTGGAGCTAGTCTCTTACCCTACTCAGGTGCAGTTCCCTCGAGAACTAAACATGGCCACCGACCACCAGAAGATGATCTCGGCAGAGATTGCAGATTTGGCGTCAAAACACGCTATTCAACAAATCCCATGGGACACAGAAGGGTTTGTGAGCAACCTGTTTCTGGTTCCAATGAAAGGGGGTGGAGTATGCCCAGTAATAAATCTCCGACCCCTAAATGCTTTTGTCCAATATCACCATTTCAAAATGGAGGGTATTCATTGCCTTCGAGACATCCTACTACCATCAGATTGGATGGTCAAGATAGATTTACGGGATGCTTATCTGACAATCCCTGTCGCGGAAGCGCACCAAAACCTACTGCAGTTTCAGTGGCAAGGAACGAAGTGGAGGTTTGTATGTCTACCATTTGGTCTGTCCTCTGCTCCATGGTGCTTCACAAAGGTACTAAAGCCGGTGATTGCCTTCCTGCGCACACGAGGGGTCAGGTTAATAATTTACCTAGACGATATCCTTCTCCTGTCTCAATCTCAATCCCAATTACGGGTTCATTTGTCTTGGACAACACACCTTCTCCAGAATTTAGGATTCTTGGTGAATTGGGAGAAATCTGTCCTTCAACCCTCCAGATGCATGGAATTTCTGGGATTTCAAGTGGACTCTGTACAACAGAGGTTGTGCCTACCCAAAGACAAAATGATTTCGACCAAGAAAGAGATCAGACGACTTGTGTCTCGTACGACCATTTCCCTCAGACAACTTGCGAGGATCATAGGGCTACTGGCATCGTCCATACAAGCAATCTTCCCGGGCCCATTACATTAACGTGCCCTACAAAGGCTCAAGGCCTCATATCTGCACTCCGGACACTGGTACGAAACCTGTTTTACACTGGACGAAGATTCCAGAGAAGAGTTGACATGCTGGCTAGCCCACATGGAGGCGTGGAACGGACGGGCGATATTCGGGTCTACGCCAGATCTGGTCATAGAGTCAGACGCCAGCTTACACGGCTGGGGCGCGCATTGTGGTTCAGTTTCCACCGGTGGCAGATGGTCCAACGAAGAAACGTTGCTACACATCAACTGCCTAGAACTGTTGGCGGCATCCTTTGCCATTCGCAGCATGACCCCCACAGGCATCTCATGCTCTATCCTAATCAAGATGGACAACGTTTCAGCGGTGCGTTATATCAACCACCTAGGAGGAACGAAATCGAAAGTTCTGGCACTGATGGCTCGAGATTTTTGGCACTTTTGTCTAAAACACAACATTTCGGTAATAGCGGAATATATCCCAGGATGGGACAATGCACTGGCGGATTGGAATTCTCGATATCTTCGAGACGCAGGGGATTGGCATCTCCACCCAATGATCTTCCAACATCTCTCTCGACTTTGGGGACCTCTCAACATAGATCTCTTTGCGTCTCGACTGAACACCCAACTTCCTCGGTTCTTCAGTTGGAGACCGGACCCAGATGCACTGGCGACAGACGCATTCCTACAAGACTGGTCCAAGGGCAAGAATTACGCTTTTCCACCTTTCAACCTAATCTCTCGGACCCTTGCATACCTTCGATATTCCAAAGGGACTCTAGTACTGATAACCCCGATATGGAGGTCACAGCCTTGGTTCCCACAGTTATTAGAAATGTCTATAGATTCCCCACGACTGTTGCTGGACATACCCTACCTCCTGACCAATCCAGAGGGAATGAGTCACGAGTTGATCGACCAGGGTCTACTTTACCTGATGGCATGGTTCCTTTCAGGAGAACATGGAATCTCGAGGATGTTTCGCAGACGACACTCAGTCTCTTGGCAGAGTCTTGGGCACCAGGTACCAGACGTTCCTACGGGTCGGCTTGGAGGAAGTGGACTGATTGGTGCGTGGGACAATCAGTGGTTCCTTGCCACTGTGAAAATAATTTTACAATTCCTGACTCTACTCTTTGAAGAAGGTAAAACCTTTCGGACTATAAATCTATACAGGTCAGCTATATCGGCGAGACATATGGGATTGGATGGTACTCCAATAGGTAAACATACCCTCATCTGTCGTTTGCTCAAAGGCATCCGGTTTGCTCGACCCCCGCAGGCTCGGTATTCTTCCTTCTGGGATGTCAATGTGATTTTTCGTTTTCTCGAGTCTTGGCCTTTGAATCACGAACTTTCTCTTAAACAATTATCAACCAAACTGTTGATGCTGTTTTGTTTACTTTCATGTAAACGGGTTGCTGATGTCAGAGCATTGGATTGGCAAGCACGCGCTTTTGTTCCGAACGGAGTATCCTTCAATATTTCACGTAGGACGAAGTCTGCGACTAAGGAGGTTTTCTACCCGTCGTTTCCATACAACCCGAATCTGTGCCCAGTGTTATGCCTTAAGGAATACGAGCGCTGCACGAGCTTGCTCCATCCTGATCAAACCCATCCATTATTCATCTCGTTCAGAGTACCACACCTACCAGTATCTACTCCTACTTTAGCTCGTTGGATCAAATGGTTATTATCCGTGGCAGGCATAGACACTTCAATTTTCTCCTCACACTCCATTCGCGGGGCGATGGCTTCTAAAGCTTCCATGATAGGTTGTAGATTGGAAGACATCTTACGAGCAGCTGATTGGTCGAATGAGTCTACGTTTCGTAATTTCTACTTTCGACCGGTGCAACATATTTCCAGTTTGGTGGTTGCTCACCTTTAAAATAGCATAATAGGAGCCTCTGTGTCTTTAATAAAATTCCCAGATTTTACTATTAACATGACGTAAATTAATTATTAATTATTAATGACATGGAGGCAAGTATTATTCCCTCCCGCCCTACCCAGGGTGGTGTTTAAGTTACAGGTCAGTCATGGGACCTTTGGAATGACACAATACGGTAGGTACAATGTCATACATGACACGAAGGTGAGTAAGGTTTGTGATGAATATACTTCTATATACTTATAGTGTTGGAATAACGTAGTGGAAGAGTTGGATAACTGTGGAATAGCAGTCGCAAGTCTTGATATTACCATATATTTCTTCTTTTTTAGCTTGAATACACCTGTGAAAGTTGGCGATTGAAGCTGTTCCCTGTTGAATTTCCGGTTATGGTTTTGTTTCAGGAATTCGTGTTTGTTGGAATATTTTGGAACTTACAATATGGTCTTCGGGATCTACGCAGAAAGAGGAGGAGTCAAGGAGCACCACACCCATATGGATAATACTGGATGCTGATTGGTGCCACTGTTACCAGGCTGCTGTTATGTTTTTTATATGATTCTCTCATACTTCCTTTTTTGCTGCTGGGAGTATAATAAAGAAAGAGAATGCATAATACTCGCCTCCGTGTCATTAATAAAATCATGACTTTACGTCATGTTAATAGTAAAATCTGGGAATTGCTAGCATATTGGGACATAAGTAACTGAATAAACAGAAGAGTATAAATAGATACTATATATTGGATATAAAATAATCCAAAAAATAAAGTGTATTGAGAGTAGTATCTATTTTATGTCCCAATATGCTAGCAATTGAGTACATGGCAGTTAACATTATAGATACTTGTTTGATACAATTTACTGATTGAATTATTTTCAATAGATCCAACATATAGTATCTATTTATACTTTTCTGCTTACTCAGCCTCTAATGTTCCAATATGCTAGCAATCTAGTATTATATCTTATATAATGCCACAGCTTGAGATTTACTAGGTAAAAGCAAGTCCTTAATGTCTCTTATATATTCTTTGGATGTATTGATACTAGCCGGCAGTCACAGATATTGACCTATGAAGCATTATATATTAAAGTCTAAACCTGTGTACTGCAGTATCTACTTTTAGAGACATTAGGGAGGGAGTTTTTTGCCATTAGGCAGTTATTTTCTACTGTCACCTGACCCATTTTTCTATTATTGTATATATCTCTATATCTCACTTTGTATAGAATCATTATTATTCATTATTCCAGTGGATACTCAGGTACTAGTTATTTTGAGTATCTTATAGTTTAAAATGGATACTTCCACGGGCTGCACAAGGCCAAAAGGGGCTTGTTTGGAGTTCAGGCAGTTTGTGTTGATGACCTTTGAACCGGAAGTAGGTGGTTCTGTTCTGACCCAGGCAGTCTCAGCCCAGAGGTAGGGGAGGTCTGTGAATTTTTAGGCCCTGTAACCCCTCCCAAAACTACAAATTCTGCCTTCCTATGTGTCTCTTGACATATACACCTTTAGTTATTTACACACATTCACAATTAGATACATATAGGCATATTGCACACTAATATATGCACACTTCAAATATAAGTCGAAATATACACTTTCATACAAATTGTAAGGTATTTTTTTGTTGCGGCCCACATAAACCTATACCTTGTTTATGTGGCCCGTGTCAGACTTTGAGTTTGACATGTTTGCTTGTCCTACAGCCAAACTAACCACAGCTCTTTTCCTTGATCACATCTTCAGACTAAATGGAATACCCAAATCCATCCTTTCAGAACGAGGAACACAGTTTACTTCCCACTTCTGGAAAGTCTTTTGTCAATCCCTCAAGATTTCAGTAGACCTGTCAACGGCTTTTCATCCTCAATCAAACGGACAAACTAAGAGAACGAGCCAGACATTAGAAACATATCTCTGTTGCTATTGTACCCATCTACAATCCAATTGGAAAGATCTACTATCCAAAGCAGAGTTCGCAGACAATTCCAAACAACATGATTCCACACATGAATGTTAAATTACAGACTTCACCCGAATACCCTGCCCAGTATCCTATCACTCACGCCTGTTCCAGATGTCACCATGAATTTGCAACAATAAACACAAGGTTTCCTATGGACTCAACAGATGCTACAAGAAAGTCAACAAACATACAAGAAATACACTGATCGCAAAAGACAATCTCCACCTACATATAAAGAGAATCAACTCGTCTGGCTATCTACAAAATATCTTCGACTGTCCTGTCCTACCAAAAATTGAGGTCCCAAGTTCATAGCACCATTTCATATTTCCAAGCTTGTCTCACCAGTTGCTGTACAATTAGATTTACTTCATTAATATCATATACACCCTTCATTTCATGTCTCTCTGGTAAAGCCTGCTAAAGGAAATCCCTTCCCTGTCAGGAATATGCCACCCCCTGAACCTGTAACTGGAACCAGAGGTCATGGATTCTCAAAGACATAGAAGGAATCTCGAATATCTCATACACTGGAAGGGCTAAGGTCTTGAGATCGTGGGAACCCGCAAAGAATGTCCATGCACCCCGACTTGTGAAAATCTTCCATTCTAAACAATCTGATCCTCCTGCACCACTATGCCCCCAGAGACGGCATCCTAGAAAGTGGGTACTGTTACGTTTACACTCACCTGGAACTCCCTCGACGCGTCTCACATTGTGGCCGACGCGGCCTCTCTTCCCAGCACGCCGGAGATCCCAACTTGCTCATCCATAGGGAAAGGGAGGCGGACATTCTTCAAATTAAAAGCGGTGCTGTGGCAATCCCAGTCCAGCCACGGTCCGCAGTTAACACAAGCAGACAGGGGGAGAATTAGCCACGTGAGCGCCAGGATGACCACCTTTTAAAGGGGCAGAGTGTCCCACAACAATTAAAGAGCCGGATCACTAAACCAATAGTTTGGGAGAGGTGGATACCTCTCCCCTACATAATCACAGCTAACTCACTCCTCAGTTATACTGTGGTCCCTGGTGCAGCTACATCTAACCTGTGTTTGCCTATTAATCATTCCTGAACCTACGCTGCCTGCCCCTGACCTTGGCTTCCCTTGGCTACGAGTTTGCTTAATCCCGATTGGTACTTCACTTTTGGTTTTCTACTGCTCCCTGGGCTCCTCCTGTCAAAACCATAACAGCGTGTGTGTCAGTTTCCTTTGTGTGTAAATGTGCGTGCATCAGTGTTTTATATGTGTATGTGTGTCAGTTTCCTCTGTGTGTAAATGTGTGTGTGTGCATGTACTCTGTGTGTAAATGTGTGTGTGTGCGCATACTCTGTGTGTAAATGTGTGTGTGTAAATGTGTGTCAGTATCCTCTGTGTCCAAATGTGTGTGTGTGAGTGTACTCTATGTGGGTGTCAGTTTCCTCTGTGTGTGTCAGTATCCTTTGGTTGTAAATGTGTGTGTGTGAGTATACTCTGTGTGTAAATTTGTGTGTCAGCATCCTCTGAGTATAAATGTGAGTGTGTGTCAGTGTCCTCTGTGGGTAAATATGTGTGTCAGTATCCTCTGTGTGTAAATGTGTGTGTGTGCATGTACTCTGTGTGTAAATGTGTGTGTGTGCGCATACTCTGTGTGTAAATGTGTGTGTCAGTATCCTCTGTGTGTAAATGTGTGTGTGTGAGTATCCTGTGTGTGTAAATGTGTGTGTGTCAGCATCCTCTGAGTGTAAATGTGAGTGTGTGTCAGTGTCTTCTGTGTGTAAGTGTGTGTGTGTGTGTGTCAGTGTCCTCTGGTTGTAAATGTGTGAGTGTACTCTTTGTGTAAATGTGTGTGTGTCAGTGTACTCTGTGTGTAAATGTGTGTGTGTCAGCATCCTCTGAGTGTAAATGTGAGTGTATGCCAGTGTCCTCTGTGTGTAAATCTGTGTGTGTGAGTGTCCTCTACGTGTAAGTGTGTGTGTCCGTGTGTTTACATTATTATATTTATATTTATTATAGTGTATATTTTTTTTGTGAGTTTATACTTCATATTAATAGTTCTAACTGCTTACATACATAATATTCACATTGTCTCATATTTATTTTAAAAATACTCTTTAATCAGACTTGTTCTCCAATATGGAATAAACACGTTTCATTTGGAATTGAAATTAATAGAAATGACTTTCTCGAGGCTGGGGCACTTGGGAATGTTTTTAGACTTGCAGGAGAACCTCTCCATAAAAGGTTGAGAAACACTTCTCTAAGTGACCTTAGTGGTCCTTTAATCTAATTTAATTTTAATTTAATCTGTTTTCTATTTATGGCCAGTCTGTACATGTCGCTGTGTTAGATGCTATTTATTACATTGTCCTTCGGGTAATTTGCACATTTTGCAACTCTCCCAGGCTGGAACGGAGCCGTAAAGGTGATTTAGATTTAACAGACTGATTAAATCCTGTATTTTATGAAATGATGAGATGTTAACATGAAGTAAGTGAGTTTGCTGCCAGCGGGAGCTTGATGTGGAGATAAAACTGATATCCTGCCCAGCTTTTCTCTGCAATGTCTTGTTTGATCAAGCAATTTACCGTTATCACTGTATTTTGCCCTATGATAAGCTCAGACCCTTAAAATATATCTGTAAAAATGTTCTGCCAAATCTTGATGCAATAAACGCCTGTGCTGCTCGCTAGGTTCCTGAGTCAGTAAATAATTTTTACTCTGGTAATTTATGGGTTTTTGTTTTAGCAAATTATCGAATAACAAAGACAATAATGAAGGTATAAAATAGGCAACAGAGTTTGAGAGCTAGCAACACAAAAAATGACAGAATAATGATAGATGATGGGCTTTTTCCAGGGCAATTAGCGATGACATTTGGAAGAAGAGATACTGGTATTGTTACTGTACAAACAACTGCAGGGAGCTTCCCAAACGATCAGTGAATTGGAGGTGGGAGGTGGACAGAAAATACGCAGAAAAAAACCAGTTGGACAGAAAAAAAACAGTTAATGAATGGCAGGGACCAAACGTGTAAATATCTACTGCATGGTATAAAAAAGGGGGCAAAGTCTGGGTACAAGAAGAAGACAAGAGATCAAGTAGAAGAGGAGGACTATATAAAGGATAAAGGCAGCAGTTAAGGGTCATTGCTATTAATAACAAGATAGGAAAGAAAAAGTAAACAAGATAAAAGAAAACTATAAAGTACCTGAGAACCGAGAGCACAGCGTGGAGACAGGAAGTCAGAAGACATATGCGGTGAAACCATTAGGTAAGCCTCGTATTCCCAAACAGATCCCAAGTGTTTGTGAGTCATGCCATCAGAGGGTTCCACTTCATACATGTATCTGACGTTCAGGGTGGTATTCAATGTTAAACTTACAAAATTAAGTGAAAATCAGGCTCATCTGTTGTATAGATGTATTATTATTATTATTATTATTATTATTATGTTATTATTTATATCGCACCAACAAATTCCGCAACGCTTTACTATGGGTGAACGAACAAACATGTAGTTGTAACCAGACAAGTTGGACACACAGTAACAGGGGGATTGAGGGCCCTGCTCGGTGAGTTTACATGTTAGAGGGAGTGGGGTATAGTGACACAGTAACAGAGGGATTGAGGTCCTGCTCATTGAGTTTACATGTTAGAGGGAGTGGGGTATAGTGACACAGTAACAGAGGGATTGAGGTCCTGCTCAGTGAGTTTACATGTTAGAGGGAGTGGGGTATAGTGACACAGTAACAGAGGGATTGAGGCCCTGCTCAGTGAGTTTACATGTTAGAGGGAGTGGGGTATAGTGACACAGTAACAGAGGGATTGAGGGCCTGCTCAGTGAGTTTACATGTTAGAGGGAGTGGGGTATAGTGACACAGTAACAGAGGGATTGAGGGCCCTGCTCAGTGAGTTTACATGTTAGAGGGAGTGGGGTATAGTGACACAGTAACAGAGGGATTGAGGGCCCTGCTCAGTGAGTTTACATGTTAGAGGGAGTGGGGTATAGTGACACAGTAACAGAGGGATTGAGGGCCTGCTCAGTGAGTTTACATGTTAGAGGGAGTGGGGTATAGTGACACAGTAACAGAGGGATTGAGGGCCTGCTCAGTGAGTTTACATGTTAGAGGGAGTGGGGTATAGTGACACAGTAACAGAGGGATTGAGGGCCCTGCTCAGTGAGTTTACATGTTAGAGGGAGTGGGGTATAGTGACACAGTAACAGAGGGATTGAGGGCCTGCTCAGTGAGTTTACATGTTAGAGGGAGTGGGGTATAGTGACACAGTAACAGAGGGATTGAGGGCCTGCTCAGTGAGTTTACATGTTAGAGGGAGTGGGGTATAGTGACACAGTAACAGAGGGATTGAGGGCCTGCTCAGTGAGGTTACATGTTAGAGGGAGTGGGGTATAGTGACACATTAACAGAGGGATTGAGGGCTTGCTCAGTGAGTTCACATGCTAACATGTTAACTTTGAATGATCAGGGACTTTTTCGACTGTGGAACGTGTTTCACCAGAGACAGGAAGTGACTTCGCGAAGAAGGTAACCAGAAGAAGAATTGCGGCGTTAATGGAACGCATGTGCGTTCCAAGGGGAAAAGACCAGTCGGAGGAACTGCTCCCATCACTGCACAGAGAACACAGCTGTGAGGACTGTTTGTAAAATAATACTGAAAGTGTGAAGCTGAACGTCAAAAGAATTTGCACAAAGGGTACAAGGTGAGAGATCATTAAAGTACTATACCTCCTAGAATGCTTGAAACAGCAGTTTTTATTTTTCAAATGGCAATAAACCTGTGTAGCAGAGTTCCAATACCAAGCATAGGTATCTCCACTATTCTTTCCTTGTAGCTGTTTTATTGATGAGATCAACATAAAAAGGTACGGCTAAAACATACCTTCAAAATCCTAGAGAGGGTGCTAAACACCAGACTATAAATAATATTAATAACTAAAACAGATGTGAAGCTGATGTTACCTGTTATAGATTGAGGCAACAATCTACATCAGCTTCACCTGGAATCACACTTGCTACCTGCATCGATCTATCCCATAGATCCCACCGGAGCCGGGACTTGCCTGCTACACAAATCACATCAGCTTTTCGCACCTGAACTGCTCCAGACGTTAAATCTGAGGTAAAAGAACAGTTCAGTGGCAAGTCATTTTTAAAAATAATAATTTTTTACATCTGTTTTAGTTATTATTATTTGTAGCCCTCTGCAGGAGTTTGAACGTGTATTTTAAAGTCTTACCTTTTTATGTTGTATTTCCATTTGCAGTGGGACTTTGAGAGGCTGCTTTCATTGACTATTCACCCAAATTATTCCCAATAATTTACTGAACTTCAAATAAAATGAAGTCGTCATAACGCCGGGTGACAGCGCAGGAATGTAAATGTGTGGGGACAGCCCAAACGTCGCCCTCAGGAATGGTATGTCGGAGCCTTGTTCTATATAGTAAGTGAGAGAGTTCAGCCTGTTGTAGGGACTGTTGAGTAAGATTGTCACTGGTTTATATCAGTAGATGAAGACAGGATTGAAGCATTGGCTATCTAATGCAAATAGATGGGACGGTTCATCATTTGTACTATTAATTAGTAACATTAATGAGCTAAAGAGGGACACAGGGAAGATGGTAAAAACCTGAGGCAGGACTAGAGAAAGACATATATAGATAGAATTTCTGGAAAAATTAGGAAAGGGACAAAAAATATTCAGATCCTACACTATACCCGAAGCCTGGAAATGGGAATGGCAGGTGGCATTGTAGCCCAATGGAGAAAAGCGCAGCTTAGCAGAGGGAGCCTTGGCAGGGCTTAGGGGGAGCCTGATGGTAATTGGGTGAGTATGTTTTAGGGGATGGTCTGATATAAAAGTCAGCCATTTTAGAAAAGCCCATTACTAATTGACGTACCAGGCTGAGTTGGTGTGCTCATTGATTGGGCCTGGTAAGCTTGTTTTGTCTTTTTCAGGATGGCTGAGCGGTCTCTGGAGGAGCTGATGGCTGGGATCCAGGCAGCAGCACAGGACAGCGTGACTGCGGGAGAGACTTGGAGCGGTCCTGGAAGCGGCGGGGCAAGATGGCCGTGGGGGTCAGCATCTGGCACGGGGTGGAGGCCGCCGCAACACTTGAGCCCAGGTCCCTCAGAAGTGGATGGTGCCAGGAGGGAGACTGAACCAGCCGTGACCAGCCGTGTGAGGGGTGGGCCTCTGAGGGGCGCTTAGTGGCTTCCAAGCGTGGACCTAGGCACAGGTTGGCATTCTGGTTCGGTGGGACCCTGGGGGGGGGGCGTTGATGGCCAAGGTGGACATTGAGACGGCATTCTGGCTGTTACCCGTACATTCCGTGTGTCATCACCTACTGGGGAGTTTCTTCAAGGGCCAGTACTACGTGGATCTTTGCCTCCCGATGGGCTGTTCCATCTCTTGCTTGTATTTTGAGAAGTTCAGTACTTTCCTGGAATGGGTGGTTCGGAAGGAAGCGGGGAATCGGTCAGTGGTGATCTACTTGGATGATTTTCTCTGCATGGGTCAAGCTGATTCTCCGGTTTGCCTCTATCTGCTACAGACCATCGAGTGGGTGGCCGATGTGTTTGGGGTGCTCTTGCGGTTGACAAGACTGAAGGCCTCAGTTTCTCAGTGTCTCAGTTTCGTTGGAGGGCATCTACCCCTGGAAAAACTCCTGGGGCTACGGGAGGTAGTGGCAGGAGTCCGTCGGTCTCGGAAGGTCATGTTGAAGCAACTGCAGTTGCTGATAGGGAAGCTTAACGTGCATGTCGGGTGATCCAGATGGGGCGGATTTTCAGTAGAAGTCTCTCTCGCGCCTCAGCTGGGGTGCGGTCACCGCATTATTTTGTAAGGATATCCAAGTCCATGCGGGCGGACCTTGATGTATGGGACAACTTCGAGCAGTTTAATGGTACAGTATTCCTAAGTAAGACTAAAATATACTTTCAAAATCCGTTGGTAAGTGGGGGAATGAGAGTAACGGCGATGGCATCGATATCCACGGTGCTTGAGTTAGGGTCCAAATGGGTGGAGGTCATAGGCTTTCCAGATGCAGCGTCCCAGAATGTGCATGTCTCGTTCGCGGGTCCGCTCGGTTATCACCTGAAGCAGGAACTGAAGGATAAGATCTGGAAAGGTGAGTTTGGAGATTTTTTCACTTCTTCCTTTAGAGGAATATATTGATCTAAAGGAGAAAGATAAAACGGATGTCAAAAAGGAGGAGGAGGAAAAACGGCGGAGGTATTGTAAGATACCGAAGTTGTTTAGCAACTGGTTGCAAGCGTTAACGTTTTGGCGAGTGTTTTAGATGAAAAATCTCAGGAGCTGTGTTCTCAACTTTTTTGTTACCAGGATGGGATATGGGAAGCATATCAGACGTATGTGGGTTTAGCTTGGTGGCACTACAACAAGAAATTTAGGCAGTATCTCTCGGCTAACCCGGGCATGTGGTGGGATCAAACGGAACTGCTGTTGTGGATCAAACTCATTATGGTGCAAAAGACGGTGACACCCTTTCAGTCATGGCCTGCGCGGGTTCTACCTCTGCCTCGTCGGCCTCGCACAAGAAAGGTTTCTGCTGGCTCTTCAACGAAGGGCAGTGTAAGTGGGGCACAACGTGCAGATGTAAGCATGAGTGTTCCGGTTGCGGTGAGACGCACGGTTTCAACCGCTGTTTCAAGCATGGAAAGTCAGTCACGGGAGGGGGGTCCGGTTCTGATTTTAAATTATAGAAACGCGATCAAAATTTTTTTTCCTGAAACAGAATCACGAAGCCATACGTAAAACCCTCCCTCGGTAGTACTGCATCCGTCTGGTTACCTCGCTGCTTGCAAAAGCGGACGTGAAATCGGCCTTTAGTCTGTTACCAATTCATCCGGCTTGCCACCATCTTCTGGGCTGTCATTTCGAGGAAAACTACTTTGTTGATCTATGTCTGCCCATGGGATGCTCCATCTCCTGTGTTTTCTTTGAAAAGCTAAGTACTTTCCTTGAAAGGGTGCTCAAGTTTGAGTCAGGGAGCAAGTTCATGGTTCCCTATCTGGATGATTTCTTGTGTGTCGGTCCTGCTGGGTTCTGATGCCGACCGAGTTGGGTTGCGGATGGTGGAATGCATTGCCCGTATTTTTGGGGTGTCTTTGGCGGCTGGTGGGACGGTGGGACCGACCACTTATCTCAGTTTTTGGGGTCTTGAAATTTACTCGGTAATAGGGGAATGTCCGCTACCGTATGATAAGCTGGTGGCACTTCACCAGGTCGTTCGGGAAGTACGGGAGGCGTGCGAGGTGACTCTGAGAACATTGCAATCATTGGCTTAACTTTACATGTCGGATTGTGCCAGTGGGGAGGGTCTTTAGTCGGTTCCTTGCAAAAGCGACGGGAGGTGTCAGTTCTCCTCATCATTTCATTAGAGTGACTGCTCCAATGAAAGCGGACTTGGAGGTTTGGGACATTTTTCTGCGAGACTTTAACGGGCGGGTAATCTTTCAGGACAAGGCTATCCTTTCTCCGGATTTGGAACTTTTTACGGATGCTTCTAGGAATATGGTGTAACGGACCGTTTCTCTCCCAAGGGGATAAAAATCGGTTTAGGCGATAATCCCCTTTCCCATAGACCAGCAGCTACTGCAAACACCAACCTCCTGAACTCCAAACTGCACGTATTCACCAACTCTCGAACAGCAGACACAGGAACCCTGGAAGCAGCCGAACAGGAAAAGCAATACAAACGGCTTACACTCCTGGCAGTCAGCACACAATCCAATTCCCCCAATAACGAGACGACACTTCGTTTTGAGGGTTAAGCAGAATCTGAGGTGCTGGCACACCCAGCCTGGTTTTTATTACAGTGTTTTCAAATACAGGACCGCCCACAGGGAGGTATAAAACAACCAATAACATCACAGTTACATCCCACATATTCCCTCCCCTTATCCTGAGAGGAAACTCAATTATACATACAGTTAAAACATACTTTCTACCCAACTTTCATAACTCCAAAACCATACATCACATTCACATAAAATTACATATTCACAATCAATCCATTCAGGTGAACAACATATTCAAAAATGGCACAAATCAGACAAGGGGTTCAAAAGTTAGTAAAAAGTCCTTTGTGACTAAATGAAGCATGGCTTTCTGGCCCAAACCAGTTTCAGAGTCTTCTATCCTGGAGATAAGTAATTCAATTATCTCCCAGGACAGACACAAGACTCCATTAAGCACATGGTTGCAAAAGACACAAAACACTTTAAAATACATAAAGTCACCTTTTATACATAAAACACAGACATTTCACATATCCCCAGATAGCTCAGGTCTGAGCGCACATTATTAAGTGAATGGCGCTCAGACCACACGAATACAGTTTAATCGCCATGGAGCCAAAGTCTTTACAGTCAGTTTCATACAAATGGGCTCCATGGGATTCCTATCTGGGGTATAACACATTCAAACACATCTACCGAACTCCAGGCAGAAAAGCACGAATACAGCTTTTCTGCAGGCAAAAATAAAGTCTTTTAAACGGGGGCCATAGTCAGATGGCAGGAGGCTGGCAACCAGGCTTCTCCAGTGCACAGTGGCGAAGTTGGTTTCGCCACACTTCTCCCCTTTACCAATCAGACTAACAGGGTATCTGACCTCCTGCCGGTCAGTGCCCTTGTTAGTCCAGCAGCCCACCCACAAAACACAATCAGTAATACAGCCCACCCACAATAACTGGCTACTACACCTGGGTAGAGGAGAACTTTGTCCGTGTCCAGGTGCCTTACCATGGCTGTGTGGGTGACTGGTCAGCGTACTGGGTGGGTTGCTGAGTGGGCAGAGACCAGCGGTACTCTGTCCTGGTGCCAGCACTACCACGGGAGTAGTCTGGTTGGAGCCTGGTTGCTGGAGGGGGGACAGACTGTCTCCCCTTTGCCTAAACAGTCCTGCTGCTGGGGGACAGGACCGACTGTTCCTACCCCCGGTGGTGCATGTGCAGAGACCACTGTCCCCTCTGCACTGTTGTGGAGATTACTGTCTCCCCTTGGTGGGCTAAGCTGCCGCTGGGGAGAGGGGGTAACAAGCTCCTCTCCCATACATACTTTCAGCCGCTGGGGAGAGGGGATAACAAGCTCCTCTCCCTGACACTCTCTCTGCTGTTGAAGGGGGAGACCGACTGTCTCCCCTTTCAATAATTTGTCCTGTTGCTGGGGAGAGGTGATAACTGGTTCCTCTCCCTGGAACACTCTCTGCTGTTGGAGGGGGGGACCAACTGTCTCCCCTTTTAATAAATTGTCCTGCTGCTGGGGAGCGAGACCGACTGTCTCCGCTTCCTGCAGAACACACTGCCACTGGGGAGGGAGGACGACACCTTCAGCTCCCTGGGGTACACACTGCCGCTGGTGAGGAAGGACGGCACCTTCAGCTCCCTGGGGTACACCCTGCCGCTGGGGAGGAAGGACGGTACCTTCAGCTCCCTGGGATACCCACTGCCGCTGGGGAGGAAGGACGGCACCTTCTGCTCCCTGGGACACACACTGCCGCTGGGGTGGAAGGACGACACCTTCAGCTCCCTGGGATACACACCGCCGCTGGGGAGGAAGGACGGCACCTTCTGCTCCCTGGGACACACACTGCCGCTGGGGAGGAAGGACTGCACCTTCAGCTCCCTGGGATATACACCGCCGTTGGGGAGGAAGGACGATACCTTCAGCTCCCTGGGATACACACTGCCGCTGGGGAGGAAGGACGACACCTTCAGCTCCCTGGGATACACACTGCCGCTGGGGAGGAAGGACGACACCTTTGGCTCCCTGGGACACACACTGCCGCTGGGGAGGAAGGACGACACCTTCAGCTCCCTGGGGTACACACTGCCGCTGGGGAGGAAGGACTGCACCTTCAGCTCCCTGGTATACACACTGCCGCTGGGGAGGGAGGACAACACCTTCCGCTCCCTGGGACACACACTGCCGCTGGGGAGGAAGGACGACACCTTTGGCTCCCTGGGACTCACACTGCTGCTGGGGAGGAAGGACTGCACCTTCAGCTCCCTGGGATACACACTGCCGCTGGGGAGGAAGGACGACACCTTTGGCTCCCTGGGATACACACTGCCGCTGGGGAGGAAGGACGACACCTTTGGCTCCCTGGGACACACACTGCCGCTGGGGAGGAAGGACGACACCTTTGGCGCGATCTGCCACGACCTGCAGGTACTCTGCTACATGTCCCCTCACGCGCTGCACGAATTCCTCAGAGGGGACAAATGTAACAAGAGCCAGCCGCAATTTAAGCTCTCGGTCAAACTCCTCCTGAGTGTAGCTGGGCGCCATGTTTGCTCTGCCGAAGTTGGTTCCTTTGTAGATAGGGTCGCTGTACGGGTACTAACGTTGCCCTCAATTGTAATCCAGGCACTGGTGTTGTCTTGTAGCTGTCCTTCTGGTTGTAGGAACGATCCCGCCGCTTGCCACCAATTGTAACGGACCGTTTCTCTCCCAAGGGGATAAAATCGGTTTAGGCGATAATCCCCTTTCCCATAGACCAGCAGCTACTGCAAACACCAACCTCCTGAACTCCAAACTGCACGTATTCACCAACTCTCGAACAGCAGACACAGGAACCCTGGAAGCAGCCGAACAGGAAAAGCAATACAAACGGCTTACACTCCTGGCAGTCAGCACACAATCCAATTCCCCCAATAACGAGATGACACTTCGTTTTGAGGGTTAAGCAGAATCTGAGGTGCTGGCACACCCAGCCTGGTTTTTATTACAGTGTTTTCAAATACAGGACCGCCCACAGGGAGGTATAAAACAACCAATAACATCACAGTTGCATCCCACATATTCCCTCCCCTTATCCTGAGAGGAAACTCAATTATACATACAGTTAAAACATACTTTCTACCCAACTTTCATAACTCTAAAACCATACATCACATTCACATAAAATTACATATTCACAATCAATCCATTCAGGGGAACAACATATTCAAAATGGCACAAATCAGACAAGGGGTTCAAAAGTTAGTAAAAAGTCCTTTGTGACTAAATGAAGCATGGCTTTCTGGCCCAAACCAGTTTCAGAGTCTTCTATCCTGGAGAGTAATTCAATTATCTCCCAGGACAGACACAAGACTCCATTAAGCACATGGTTGCAAAAAGACACAAAACACTTTAAAATACATAAAGTCACCTTTTATACATAAAACACAGACATTTCACATATCCCCAGATAGCTCAGGTCTGAGCGCACATTATTAAGTGAATGGCGCTCAGACCACACGAATACAGTTTAATCGCCATGGAGCCAAAGTCTTTACAGTCAGTTTCATACAAATGGGCTCCATGGGATTCCTATCTGGGGTATAACACATTCAAACACATCTACCGAACTCCAGGCAGAAAAGCACGAATACAGCTTTTCTGCAGGCAAAAATAAAGTCTTTTAAACGGGGGCCATAGTCAGATGGCAGGAGGCTGGCAACCAGGCTTCTCCAGTGCACAGTGGCGAAGTTGGTTTCGCCACATATGGGTTTCTGAGCATTTTTCACTGGTGCGCAGAACCTTGGCGCGAGGGTTGGAAGGCAAATCCCATAATTCACAACTTGGCCTTCTTGGAGCTATTTCCCTTGGTGGTGGCTGTGACGAACTACCCTTTGCCACTGACTTCTGGAGAGGCCTGATTGCCAGCCTCCTGCCCCAAGACTATGGGCCCTGCATAAAGACATGCTAAAAAGGAGTGTCTCTTCCCCTCCCCATTTTTCCTGTCCTATTGTTCTCCAGCAGGGCGTTGTCCCAGGGACACTGCCAGACTAGTTGAAACTATCTGCTTTGTCCCTCCTCAATCTCTCATCAACCCTTACTATTGTTTAACCCCATGGCGATCCACATATTGATTATGCTGTGCAATTTTGGGCTCCCGTTCTAAAGAAGGATATTATGGCACTAGAAAAAGTGCAGAGGCAGGCTACAAATTTAATAAAAGGAATGGAATATATGAGCTATGAAGAAAGGTTAACAAATTGAAACCTCTCTAGTTTAGAAAAACATCGCCTCAGAGGGGATATGATAACATTATACAAATATATTCGGGGCCAATACAAACCATTGTGTGGAAATCTATTCACAAACCGGACTTTACATAGGACACTAGGTCATGCATTTAGACTGGAAGAAAGAAGATTTCGTCTAAGGCATAGGAAAGGTTTTTTTACTGTAAGAACAATAAGGATGTGGAATTCTCTGCCTGAAGAAGTGGTTTTATCAGAGTCCATACAGATGTTCAAACAGCAACAAGATGCATACTTGCAAAAACAGACTATTCAAGGATATAATCTTTCAATGTAGGGTAATAACTGCTTCATCCAAGGATAAATCTGACTACGATTCTGGGGTCAAGAAGTTTGTTGCAAAATTGAAAGCGCTTCAAACTGGGTTTTCGCCTGCTTTTGGATCAACAGCAAAAACAAATGTGAGGAAGGCTGAACTTGATGGACACAAGTCTCTTTTCAGCAATATAACTATGTAACTATATCATAGGGATTATGGACTGAAGTAAGAATACGCCCACACTGGGTGGACTTATAAGTGACGTGCGGGCAAAGGGAAGGTATATCTGAGGAAGCAGCTATTACTGCAAAATACGTCATTACGCTACCTACGTCACTACGCACGGAAGTGGTAACTAACCCCACCTCCCGGAAGGAATATCGACATTTATATATTTTTCTCTTCCCTTTTTTTATTTAAATGTATGGACACATTGTAAAGTGCTGCGGAATTTGATGGCGCTATATAAATAATATAATAATAATAATAATTCTGTGAAACTTCTTTTGAGTGGTCTATGGAAACGTATTGTTTTGTACGTTTTTAAAGTGTGTTAGTAAGCAGGGGCGGACTGAGAACCCTCAGGGCCCCCGGGCAAAATAAATCAAGGGCCCCTTACAGGCCCCACCCATACTCTGCAGCAAGCGCCACCCTTGTCTCGCCTCCATGCACCGCCTCCAGCCACACCCTACCTACACAATCTTTAGACACAAGGAACAAAAGTGCAATAAGCCCTTCGAGGCCCCAGTAGAAACTACAATTGAGGGCTAATGGGCCATGGAGGAGGGTCTTTCTAGCAGAGGCTATCTCAGTGTCCTTTAGAGAGCGTGTTAGAAAGAATCTCTTCCAGGCCCCATTAGAGACTACAATGGAGTCTAATGGGGCCTGGAGGGTGGTCTCTCCAACACTCTGGTTCCTATTCACAATATAGCAACACAACATAGCTCGCTGATACCTAGGCCAAGTTGGCTCCTCTTACCTTAATTACTGTTGCTGGCTGGCAGTCTGTGGGCTTACTGGCTGCGGCTGGCAGGCTGTGGGCTTTCTGGCTACTGCCGGCAGGCTTTGGGCTTGCTGACTGCGGCTGGCAGGCTGCGGCTTGCTGCCTGCGGCTGGCAGGCTGCGGCTTGCTGCCTGCGGCTGGCAGGCTGTGGGTTGGTGGCTGCGACTGGCAGGCTTTGGGCTTGCTGGCTGTAAGCCTGTGGCTTGCTGTAGGCCTGTGGGCTGGCTACTGGCCTGTGGGCTGGCTAACTGGCTGGCTACTGGCCAGCCTGTGGGTTGGCTGGCCGGCCTGTGGGCTGGCTGGCTACTGGGGCACTTGTAGATTATTTAAAGAAATAATCCATGCACAATAACCACTACTGCTCCAGAGTAAGTAGTCAAACCGTTTAAGAACAGTTTGACAACTTACCTGGGGTCTGCTGGGATATGGGGCTGTAGTAGGAAATAGGAGCAGTGGTTCAATGTGTGTGAAAGGTTCAGTGTATGTGTGGGGGTGTAGTGTGTGAATGTGTAGGGTGTGTGGGGCAATGTGTGTATGAGGGGGCTGTGTATGTGTGTGGCAATGTTAGCATGGGGGGCTGTGTATGGGGGTCTGTTTGTATATGGGTGGGCAGTGTATGTGTGTGTGTGTGTGAGGCAATGTGTGTAAATGTGTATGGTGTATGTGGGGGCAGTGTGTGTGTATGGGGGCAGTGTGTGAATGTGTATGGTGTGTGTGTGGGGGCAGTGTGTTTATCGGGCTAGAGTTCACTCTCACCACTGCAACCACCAGGAATCCCTGGGGGTCACAGTGTTGAGAGTGAACTCTAGCCTGTAGCTCCAGGGCTAGAGTTGACTCTCGCAAGAGCAGTAACGTTGCCATGGTAACCGCGGCAACGCTCTGTGCTCGCGCAAGAAGGACCCAGAGGAGCTGCAGGGTGAGCTCCCAGGTCCTCTCTTCCTCCCTCCCCTGCCCGCATGGTGCCTGCGGAGAGGGGGGGCAATTGCCCTGTTGCCTCCCTGGATCCATCAGTGATATATACAGCCCTTCTGTGTGCCTTTTTGTCTCCCCCCTCCTTCCCAGTCTCTCTTACCCCTCTGCCTCTTTCTCCCTCTCTTCCACTGTTTTTCTCCCCCCTTTCCCTGTCTCTCTCTCTCTCCCCCACATCTCTCTTCCTCTCTGTCTC
>OW240915.1:2530974-2548894 GCA_933207985.1 Pelobates cultripes
CCCTCCCCATCTCTCTATTGCCCCCTCTTACTCAAGTCTGAGGGGGCCAGCCGCGTTTCATGCTGGAGCCGCCAGACCGGCTGGCAGCCTCGCCGGTCCGGCGGCATTCCTCTCACTAACGCTGAAGGAGGCGGAGCATGTCTCTCTGTCATGCTCCTTTGCGGTTCCCACATCCTGTGCTGGGAATTGTGGGAACCGCAGGGAGCATGATAGAGAGACATGCTCCTCCTCCTTCAGCGTTAGTGAGAGGAATGCCACCGGACCGGCGAGGCTGCCACCCAGTCCGGCGGCTCCAGCATGAAACGCGGCCGGCCCCCTCACAGTGTGCCACCGGACCGGCCAACCGGTGGCACCTTCCACTGAAGTCCCCAGATGCCGGGCCCCCTGAAGGCGGCCCTGGCGGCGGGCCCCCCTCCCGGCCGGGCCCTCCGGTCCGAAGTGCCCGACCGGTCAGTCCGCCCCTGTTAGTAAGGCATTGTTTTGCACATATTTGTAATTTCACTTTAATTCTAGCACTACGAACATTTAAATATAACACGAACATTAGGGTTTTGCAGCCTCTCTCTCTTGAGGCGGATGCCAAGCTGTCTAACTCTGTTTATTAAAGGCCATGCCATCAAACGTCAACATATCAGTATCTGCAGATGATGTAACTAATCGTATAAACTGAAGACGATTCACTTCCAGGCAGATGATCACACTCACAAATTGCTAACACATACACGTCACACAGACACACTTTGTACCAAGTCACACATACACGGCACACATACACGTCACACAGACACACTTTGTACCACTTCACACATACACGTCACACAGACACACTTTGTACCACGTCACACATACACATCACACAGACACACTTTGTACCACGTCACACATGCGTAACACAGACACACTTTGTACCACGTCACGCACGTGTCACACAGACACACTTTGTACCACGTCACACATATATATCAATGTTTACACACTATGGACACTCTATGAATTACCATGTGTCGTACATACAAACTGTTATAGATAAATCAGCATTGACACAGAAACCCTTACCCATAACGCAGCCCAGGACCGAATGTAAATAATACCCCATGTCACACTGACATATAGAGACTCCGCTGTAGGGGGACACACAGGAGCTGAACGGGGGGCATTCTGTGTGATGAGAGCAGGTCAGACCACCTGGAAGGAGAAGGCAAAACACAGTGAGAGGCCAGCTGACTATACCGAATTAAGTGTTATACAGAGATAGGACATGGTATGTTAGTAATGAAGTGTTATACAGAGATAGGACATGGTATGTTAGTAATGACGTGTTATACAGAGATAGGACATGGTATGTTAGTAATAACGTGGTATACAGAGATAGGACATGGTATGTTAGTCATGATGTGTTATACAGAGATAGGACATGGTATGTGTAACGGACCGTTTTGCACACAAAGGGGTAAAAACCGTTTAGGTGATCGGCCCCCTTTCCAGAGATACAGGCACAGTTACTGCAGAACACCAAACTCCCGAACTGGATACAAAATAGCACTCCAACTCCCAAACTGGAACCTCCCAAATAGCTGCTAGCAGACGAACAGGAAAAGCAGACAATCAGCTTACACTCCTGGCAATCAGTCTCTAACAGCATACAGTGAATCCCCCCAAGAACGAGACAAGGCTCCATGTTGAGGGTCAAGCAGTGGTCTGAGGTGCTGGCACACCCAGCCTGGTTTTTATTACAGTCTTGCAAATACAGGACCGCCCACAGGGAGGTATAAAATATCCAGTAACATATTAGTTACAACCCACAGATTCATTCCCCCTTATCCTGAGAGGTAACCCAATACACATACCTTTTACCACAATGCATCCTGGCTTCCTCTCCTCTGCCCTGGAGATAAGTGAGAAGTAATTCAATTATCTCCCAGGACAGGGACAAGACTCCATTATGCACATGGTGACACAAAGACAGTAAAACACTTTAAAATACATAAAGTCACATTTGTTACATAACACACAGACATTTAACATATCCCCAGATAGCTCAGGTCTGAGCGCACATTATTAAGTGAATGGCGCTCAGACCACACGAATACAGTTTAATCGCCATGGAGCCAAAGTCTTTACAGTCAGTTTCATATGAATGGGCTCCATGGGATTCCTATCTGGGGTATAACACATTCAAACAAATCTACCGAACCCCAGGCAGAAAAGCACGAATGAAGCTTTTGATGTCTTTTAACAGGGGGGCCATAGTCCAGAGGCAGCAGGCGAGCAACCAGGCTTCTCCAATGCAATGTGGCGAGATTGGTTTCATCACAGTATGTTAGTAATGACGTGTTATACAGAGATAGGACATGGTATGTTATACAGGGATAGGACATGGTATGTTAGTAATGACGTGTTATACAGAGATAGGACATGGTATGTTAGTAATAACGTGGAATACAGAGATAGGACATGGTATGTTAGTAATAACGTGGTATACAGAGATAGGACATGGTATGTTAGTAATGACGTGTTATACAGAGATAGGACATGGTATGTTATACAGAGATAGGACATGGTATGTTAGTAATGACGTGTTATACAGAGATAGGACATGGTATGTTAGTAATAACGTGGTATACAGAGATAGGACATGGTTTGTTAGTAATAACGTGGTATACAGAGATAGGACATGGTATGTTAGTAATGAAGCATTATACAAAGATAGGACATGGTATGTTAGTCATGACGTGTTATACAGAGATAGGACATGGTATGTTAGTAATGACGTGTTATACAGAGATAGGACATGATATGTTAGTAATGACGTGTTATACAGAGATAGGACATGGTATGTTATACAGAGATAGGACATGGTATGTTAGTAATGACGTGTTATACAGAGATAGGACATGGTATGTTAGTAATGACGTGTTATACAGAGATAGGACATGGTATGTTAGTAATGACATGTTATACAGAGATGGGACATGGTATGTTAGTAATGACGTGTTATACAGAGATAGGACATGGTATGTTAGTAATGAAGTGTTATACAGAGATAGGACATGGTATGTTATACAGAGATAGGACATGGTATGTTAGTAATGACGTGTTATACAGAGATAGGACATGGTATGTTAGTAATGATGTGTTATACAGAGATAGGACATGTTATGTTATACAGAGATAGGACATGGTATGTTAGTAATGACGTGTTATACAGAGATAGGACATGGTATGTTAGTAATGACATGTTATACAGAGATAGGACATGGTATGTTAGTCATGACGTGTTATACAGAGATAGGACATGGTATGTTATACAGAGATAGGACATGGTATGTTAGTAATGACGTGTTATACAGAGATAGGACATGGTATGTTAGTAATGACGTGTTATACAGAGATAGGACATGGTATGTTAGTAATGACATGTTATACAGAGATGGGACATGGTATGTTATACAGAGATAGGACATGATATGTTAGTAATGACGTGTTATACAGAGATAGGACATGGTATGTTAGTAATGAAGCATTATACAGAGATAGGACATGGTATGTTAGTAATGACATGTTATACAGAGATAGGACATGGTATGTTAGTAATGACATGTTATACAGAGATAGGACATGGTATGTTAGTAGATAGGACATGGTATGTTAGTGTTATACAGAGATAGGACATGGTATGTTAGTAATGACATGTTATACAGAGATAGGACATGGTATGTTAGTAATGACGTGTTATACAGAGATAGGACATGGTATGTTAGTAATGACGTGTTATACAGAGATAGGACATGGTATGTTAGTAATGACATGTTATACAGAGATAGGACATGGTATGTTAGTAATGACGTGTTATACAGAGATAGGACATGGTATGTTAGTAATGACGTGTTATACAGAGATAGGACATGGTAGGACATGGACATGTTAGTAATACAGAGATAGGACATGGTATGTTAGTAATGACATGTTATACAGAGATAGGACATGGTATGTTAGTAATGACATGTTATACAGAGATAGGACATGGTATGTTAGTAATGACATGTTATACAGAGATAGGACATGGTATGTTAGTAATGACATGTTATACAGAGATAGGACATGGTATGTTAGTAATGACATGTTATACAGAGATAGGACATGGTATGTTAGTAATGACGTGTTATACAGAGATAGGACATGGTATGTTAGTAATGACGTGTTATACAGAGATAGGACATGGTATGTTAGTAATGACGTGTTATACAGAGATAGGACATGGTATGTTAGTAATGACATGTTATACAGAGATAGGACATGGTATGTTAGTAATGACGTGTTATGCAGAGATAGGACATGGTATGTTAGTAATGACGTGTTATACAGAGATAGGACATGGTATGTTAGTAATGACGTGTTATACAGAGATAGGACATGGTATGTTAGTAATGACGTGTTATACAGAGATAGGACATGGTATGTTAGGTTCCCCGTGTGATGGTAGTGATTTGTATCATCATCCAGTATTCCCTTTTTCCCAGTAGCAGAATAGTTACAATAATCCACAGCGTGAAATATCGCTGGTATCGCCAAATAATCCACACATGAGCCAAAGCTTAATGCTGGAACAAGACTGATTTACTGGAAGCAATAGGAATTCAATTTATACAGTAACAGACTCCTCCTCGGGGCCAGGCTAGATAATTGAGTTTCAGCAACATACTAATCTCAATTATCTGCTGGCCAGAAACATTAACAATTTTAAATTTTTTTAGAAATATACTTTATACATGACATAGGAATATAAAAACCACATCCCTAGGTAGCTGAGGATACTGGGAGTAGCATATCCAAATTGCACGAAAATCCATCCAGTAGTTTTCGTGTCGCATTGTGTGGAAGTTTGACCGGCTCGCCATGTGGTTGTATCCGAGTTACCGTTCCATGAAATTGGTAGCAAGAGCCGGTCTCCGTTCATGCGGAATTACACGAAAACCACCACAGTTATACGGTATCTGGTTACATGTGAATGCTCTCCTCATGCGGTTGATTGAAACTCCCGAACGGCAGTTTGATACTGTGAGTGGAAATCAGTCAGACGGGACTTCCATAGAGACCGGGTGTTCGTGTGATTGCCATGCGGAAAATGGTTTCAGGCAATCCCCGAGTAAGTCCCGCTGGCCGCGTTCGGGAGATTTAAGATGGCCGCCATCCTTTGTTCTCGCCACGTGTTCGTATGCCGAATGGCGGCCACCTAGAAACACTCAATTACCTTGCGGTTTTCGTGGTTACTTGGTGTTCTAAGTTCTGATTGCTACCGAGGGTGGTCTCTGTTCGGTAGAACGAATAAATATCCCGAACACAGAAATAAACAACGAATACTTTACAGTCACTTAACTAGCAGGGAGAGGAAATAACCGAATGGGTACAGGTAAACACAGGGAAATCCTTTACACCCCGCTTTCCTCAGTGCAGAATACTCAAATCACAACTCTTGACTGCACACCTCAAAATCTTATCACTGCACATTGCTCACTGCAGCTCCCTCCCAAGCTCATTGCACATTGCTCACTGCATAGCTCCCTCCCAAGCTCACTGCACATTGCTCACTGCATAGCTCCCTCCCAAGCTCACTGCACATTTCTCACTGTATAGCTCTCTCCAGGCTCACTGCACATTCCTCACTGCATAGCTCACTCCCAAGCTCACTGCACATTGCTTACTGCATAGCTCCCTCCCAAGCTCACTGCACATTTCTCACTGCATAGCTCCCTCCCACTCTCACTGCACATTGCTCACTGCATAGCTCCCTCCCAAGCTCACTGCACATTGCTTACTGTATAGATCCCTCCCCAGCTCACTGCACATTGCTCACTGCAGCTCCCTCCCAAGCTCACTGCACATTTCTCACTGCATAGCTCCCTCCCACGCTCACTGCACATTGCTCACTGTATAGATCCCTCCCCAGCTCACTGCACATTGCTCACTGCATAGCTCCCTCCCAAGCTCACTGCACATTGCTCACTGCAAAGCTCCCTCCCAAGCTCACTGCACATTGCTCACTGCAGCTCCCTCCCAAGCTCACTGCACATTTCTCACTGTATAGCTCCCTGCCAAGCTCACTGCACATTGCTCACTGCATAGCTCCCTCCCAAGCTCACTGCACATTGCTCACTGCATAGCTCCCTCCCAAGCTCACTGCACACTGCTCACTGCATCACTCCCTCCTCAGTTTTACTAATAATACCCAATATCAATTCTTCCTACTAATAATACCCAGTACTAGGAAACATTCTCCAATCTCCCTGGGGTGACCGCTCTGGCTATCCACAGGGTAGAGATCCCAGGCCAGTAACCCCTGCGGCAAAGCCTCTACAGAATCCCAGAGGCACTAATGGAGAACATGAGAAAATAAATTCAGGAGATGCTCCACTTAGGGGTCATCAAACCATCAAACCATCCCTTGGGCCTCCCTGGTAGTGCTGGTCCCCAAGCGAGATGGGACCACCCGGTTCTGTGTGGACTACTGGAGGCTCAATGACAAGACGGTCTCAGATGCCGACCCCATGCCTCACATTAACGAGCTGCTAGATAAAATGGCTCAGGGCAGATACCTCACCACCATAGATCTGTACAGAGGCCTTCGTCACCCCATTTGGCCTGTAACAGTTTCGGGTAAGGCCAATCTGGGTGAAGAATGCCCCAGCCACCTTCCAGAGGATGGTATACCGACTGTTAGATGGTCTCCAGGAGTATGCCTGTGCCTACCTCGACGATATCGCCATCTTTAACAATACCTGGGAGGAACACCTACCATCCACTACAGACCGCCCTGGATCCGTGGTTGCTTCCCTTGGATATCAGCAGGCCGCTTCGTTGGGACCTGCCTGCGCATGCAGGCTAGTGATTAAGAGGGAGCTGTTTAGCGGACATCCCCGCTAAACTGTGAACTGACCAGATTAACCTGTAATGTGTGTGCTGTCCTGACATCCCTTCCGTGTGTTTCTCTGTCCTGATCCTGTGTTTCATTCATTGTACTTGTAAAGCTATCTGCTCCCCATTCAGGAGAGCTCATACGAACGGGCTCTGTTCGTCTCCTGAACGGGGACCACCCCAAGACCCCATTTAGAATGGTTAGTTAGAACGTTCACACCTCCCTAACGAGGTGTGAAAGCCGCAAGCCACAAGAAAAGCCTTGGCGCATGTCTACCCCTGAGTGGCGGCCCATTCGTTAGACTGGGGACCTCCCCAGTGCCCCATGGAATATTCGCACCAATCAATTAGAACGTTGGCAACTTGCAACATAAGTGCCAAACTCCAAAAACATTTCGCAACAACTGTTAAACTGCAAGGGAAGTAATTAATGAGTGCTTCCCCTGGGTGGCCGCCATTTGTATGGACAAACGCCAGCCAGGAGGAGCATTCATATCCCGAAAGGAGACGCTCTCCTTGCCTGGTTTCATACAGGGACTTCACGAACGGAGGAGGTTCACACTGGAGTCCCTGAGACTGGTGGGGACATACCTTAGGAACAATGAAGGTTTGGCGGGCTTTCTGTAGCTGTGAGTCACAGAGGCGGGAAGCTTTCCCGCACTGAGACTCCCAGGTACAGAGGCTCTTGGGATAAAGGCACGTGGTCACCGGAGGTGGGAAACCCTGGATTTGGGTGGCGAGAATTGGGGACAAAGAATCTAGAGTTCCTGCCACATGCACAGGCCCCTGGGAGGTGACACGGAATGACAGGAACAGGGGACAAAGAGACTGAGGTTCTGTTTCCGTTATGTGACCCTCGGGAGGGGGAGGACCCTGGGGGACATTGTCTCTTGTGTGTTCCACCCCTTGCATGGGGAAAGTATAAAGCTGAGTGTGGCCAGTAAAGCTGTTGTTGTACCCCTGGAACTGTGTGTCATTTGGTTATTGGGGGAAGATGGGTCTCTCTATTCATTAATAGCGGAGGTAACCAGTGGGGTTACCCTGGGCCCCTTGAATGCATATCTTACTACTCATGTTATTCTTACCGGATTTGTTTATCCATGCATATTAAGCTTGTCCCCTGTATAAATATCAATCCATGCAAAAAAAAGAAAAACAATTATCTTAAATTAGAGGGGTTTAGGTTTAAAAATAATTTCAGGAAGTATTACTTTACTGAGAGGGTAATGGATGCATGGAATAGCCTTCCAGCTGAAGTGGTAGAGGTTAACACAGTGAAGGAGTTTAAGCATGCGTGGGATAGGCATAAGGCTATCATAACTATAAGATAAGGCCAGGGACTAATGAAAGTATTTAGAAAATTGGGCAGACTAGATGGGCCAAATAGTTCTTATCTGCCGCCACATTCTATGTTTCTGTTTCTAGCCCAGGACAAGTCAAAAAGAGAGCTAGGCCTGAGAGCCACAAGTGCCTTTATAAAGGCAATAGCTATTCACAGTGCAGGCAGAGGTGTGGACACCTGCCTGGAAGGAAAGAGCTGCAGCCTGGTCAGCTTTGGCGATTGGGGCTTATGCATTCCAGGCAGGACCAGATTAAGAGCGCATTGGTCCTGGTGCTGACAATTATGATGGGCTTAATTACAGACTCTTATTGGCAGAAAAAACACTAAAACAGTCCTACCTCCCAAGTGTCATGTATCTGGTGGAGATGGTGCAGGAGGGAAACTCATAGGATGTAGCTATCGGAAAACACATACTCTATTCTAATCTCTCGCTTTCATCTTTCAAGTAAATCCATACCTCTTAACACCAGTGTCCGGTGAAGCAGGATGTCGGTGAGCGAGGTGAATGGTTGGGCCACTGACGCGAATCACGTAACCAGGACCGTCAAAAGGGGGAGAACATGCCCAAAAAGTGGGTGTGTCTGCATGTAAAATTGGAAGGCCAGCTAAGGGCAGACAGCACCTGAGCTTGGCATACATGCATCTAATGATGCGTTAGACCCACACTTTCTAAGGACAGTCCACTCCTCTCCTTACCTTCTTACTAGCAAGCAGAAGTTCCTGGTATGCAGTCTGGGACAGAGAAAAGGTGGATGTAGTGAATGTAGAAAAAGGTAACATGTCACAGTGTTACAGAGACCGAAGCAGCATGAGCATTTGCATTGTGCACAAAGCCAGCTTTACATTAACTGATTTTATGGTCAGTCAGTCCAAATAAGTTTTGTTTCCCTACATCCCTCTTAAGTTTTAAAAGTTAGGCAAAAGCATGTGAAGAGTAGTAAAAATCAATGGGCCTATTCCATGGGAATGGGTCCGGACCTGCAGCTCCATCAGCCCCCATGTTAATCCGGCCCTGATTCCAGGGTCCTTGAAATCAGCTAGGAATTGGACTTTGCAGAGAACGGCAGCTCTGTCACAATGCCCATTATAATTCCTTCTTAGTAATAATACCCAGTATTAACCCATCTTACTTATAATAATCAGCACCCATCCTTCCTACTAATAATACTCAGTATTGATCATTCCTACTAATAATACCTAGTATTAATCCTTCTTACTAGCAATATCTAGTATGAATCCTTCTTACTAGCAATACCTAGTATTAATCCATCTTACAAAAAATACCCAGTATTAATCCTACTTGCTAATAATAGTATAGATTCTGTAGCGGAGATGCAATATTACCCAGGTTATCTCCGCTTATAATCCAAGTGAGACTCAGGAACAAGTAAATAGTAAATCCAAAGGCAGGGTTTCCAGCAGGTAAAATACAGCAATATCCCAACAGCAATCCCAATAACTGGACGACACACAGTTTCAGGAGCATAACTGACAAGCCTTTAATCACAGTCTCCTTATAAAGCATGCTCCCATGCAAGGGAGGGATTTACAGTAATTATTACAGTAGCCAATCCTGTCCTGGTAACCTCCCACACATCCCCTCCCCTCAGCCAGCATCATAATCCCCTTATCCAGCACACCAATTCCCCCCGTTTCTGGATGTACCCCTAAACGTAGGGGTACCCCTTTAAATCCTACACCCCCTGATAGCCCTGATCTGGGTGAACAACATATCCAAAAATCACCCAGATCGGACCAGGGGTTCGGGAAAAGTATGGAGGGAATAAAATGACCGACCGCACGAACAGAGATAGCCGAATTCGGTTCCATGTGAATGGGCCTTGCGGTCGGTCCTGGCATAAGGGAATAAAATACACGAAAGCCTCTAGCTATAGAGGCTAGGGAGGGTTCGCCTGAATCCCCTCGTTCGGTATTTTCTATTTACCGAACGAGGGGCCGTTCGGTAGTTTGGAACCGAACGGACCAGGGCTGTGGAGGTCTCAGCGGTGTTCGCCTACTCGAGTGTCCGATTTTAGTTCCAGACACTCGACGGCAAAACACCGCTGTTCGGGAGTTTTAAAATGGCCGCCGCCACGTGTTCGTTTGTCGAATGGCGGCCACCCCCGAGAACAAAGGACGGCTACTTACTGTTCAATTACCCGTTCGCAACAATGTTGCAACGGGTAATTGAGGACACACTTCACACAGGGAGGTCTGGTTGTTCGGTAGTTTCATTCGAATAAACTAAGGGAATGAAACTACCGAACAATCAGAGGAATACAATTCTTTTTAAATACACAGAAATTACAGCAGATACACGTATGCAGCTTTATACAGTATTTTTTGTAGGGTCGCCTGGTGCCATCTGCTACACTGCTCCCCCTTGCCCACAAGCCGGCATACACAGTCTGATCCAACACGGATCGGCTTGGGGATGTCCGGGGAGGCTCATGGATCATTTCTCTAGGTCAGTTTGTCGAGACAACCCATCAGCATTTCCATTCTGTTTACCCGGGCGGTACTGGATATTAAAGTCAAAGGGCTGCAGCGCCAGACTCCAGCGCAGCAGCCGGGCATTGTCCCCAGCCACCCGGTTTAGCCATACTAACGGGTTGTGATCCGTGAGCAGGGAAAAAGCTTGTCCGTACAAATATGGCTGTAATTTCTTCAGGGCCCACACCACAGCCAGGCATTCTTTCTCGATGGCGGCGTAGCTTACTTCTCGAGGTAACAGTTTCCGGCTGATGTAAGCCACGGGATGTTCTCCGCCATCGGCCCCGACTTGGCTTAATACTGCTCCCAATCCAAACATAGAAGCGTCTGTGTGGACAAGAAAACGTTTAGTTGGATTGGGAGCTGCCAAGACAGGGGCATTTGTCAATGCATCTTTTAACAACTGAAATGCCTGTTCACACTCCGGGGTCCAGGTTACTTGGCGGGGTAGGTTTTTACGGGTCAAGTCGGTGAGAGGTTTGGCCAGGGCACTGTAATTCGGGACAAATTTCCGGTAGTATCCGGCCGTTCCTAAGAACGCTAACACCTGGGTCTTAGTCCTAGGGGTGGGCCATTGAGCTACAGCCTCTACTTTGGCGGGTTCCGGCTTTTGCTTGCCGCATCCTACCCGATGACCTAGGTACTGTACTTCAGCCATTCCTATGCTGCATTTGGCTGGTTTCAGCGTTAAACCAGCGGCCCTAATCCTATCTAGGACCGCTCCTATATGGGTCAGGTGTTCCTGCCAGGTATTGCTGAAGATGGCAATATCATCGAGGTATGCGCAGGTATAATCCTGGAACCCATCTAGGAGGCGGTCCACCATCCGCTGAAAAGTAGCCGGGGCGTTTTTCATCCCAAACGGCATGACCTTAAATTGGTACAAGCCGAATGGGGTGACAAAGGCCGACTTAGGGATGGCGTCCTGTGCCAAGGGTATTTGCCAATACCCTTTACACAAGTCAATTGTGGTAAGATAGTGCCCCCTTGCCATCCGATCCAGGAGTTCGTCTATCCTGGGCATAGGATAGGCGTCCGATACCGTCTTCTCATTTAATCTCCGGTAGTCTACACAAAACCGGGTCGTGCCGTCCCGCTTTGGTACTAGGACTACCGGAGATGCCCAGGGGCTGTGCGAGGGCTCAATCACCCCCAGCTGGAGCATCTCATCTATCTCCTTGCGCATGTTCGCCCGTACCGCTTCTGGGATGCGGTACGGGGTCTGACGCATGGGAAGTTGCCCTGGGGTGTCTACTCGGTGAGTGGCCAGAGGAGTGTAACCAGGTACATTAGAGAAGATATCCTGCTTCTCCCTCAACAGCTGTTGTACCTCGCTCCGCTCCTGTGGGCTCAACCGATCCCCCAGGGTGACCTCCCCTAAGTCCCCGGATAACTGACCCTCTCCCAGCAGATCCGGGAGAGGTAAACTGTCAAACTCCTCGGAGTTAGGCGCACATATAGAGATCACTTCCTCCGAGCGCTCCTGGTAGGGCTTCATCATGTTCACATGGAGCATGCGTCGCCCCCCAGTACCAACGCACGAGCCGATTATATAAGTGGTGTCACACCGTTGTTCCACCACCTTATAATGGCCCTGCCAGGCGGCCTGTAGCTTATCGTGTCGGACAGGTTTTAAGATTAACACCTTCTGCCCGACCTGAAAGCTACGGTCCCTGGCGCCCCGATCATACCATGTGCGTTGGCGTGTCTGAGCCGCCTGCAAATTCTCGCGTACCGTCTGAGTCAAGGCCTCAAGGCGGTCTCGGAATGCCAACACATAGGGTATGATGGGGTACCGTCAGTGCTCCGTTCTCCCTCCCAATGCTCTCTGATCAAATCTAAAGGCCCTCGTACCCTGCGGCCAAACAATAGTTCAAATGGGGAGAACCCAGTGGATTCCTGCGGCACCTCCCGGTAAGCAAAGAGGAGGTGTGGCAGGAACTTCTCCCAGTCCTTGTGGGTCTCTGCGAAGGTTCGGAGCATTTGTTTCAATGTACCGTTGAAACGTTCGCAGAGCCCATTCGTCTGGGGGTGGTAAAGGGAACTAATGACCGGCTTAATGTCACAAAACTTCCAGAGGCGCTGCGTGACTTCGGCGGTGAACTGGGTGCCCTGATCGGAGACAATCTCCCTGGGGAGTCCCACCCGGGAGAATATCTTCATCAGGGCTTCCGCTACTGTCTCAGCCTGTATATTCGCCAGGCCCACCGCCTCTGGATATCTAGTGGCATAATCTACTACGGTCAGGATAAATCTTTTACCTGACGGGCTTGCTTTGTTGAGGGGTCCTATTAGGTCAACTGCTACCCTGCTAAAGGGTTCCTCGATTATGGGAAGGGGGTGTAACTTGGCCTTGCGCCGGTCCCCCCTTTTCCCCACCCTTTGACAGGTATCGCACGTGTTGCAATACCTGCGCACCTCCTGGCTAATTCCTGGCCAAAAGAAACTTTGGGTTAACCTGTATCGGGTCCTGCTGACCCCTAAATGTCCAGATAGCGGAATGTCATGAGCTATCCGTAGTAACTCCGCCCGGTACCGCTGAGGTACCACTAACTGCCTCATCACAATCGGGTCTGACCCGGATACCTGCTTATCCGTCTCCCGATATAACAGCTGGTTGTCCCAAATAAACCTTTCGCCCTCCTCCCCAGGCGTGTCTGCTGTCACCTTGTCCCTATACACCTGCAAGGTGGGGTCAGTCACTACCTCAGCTGCAAATTCGTTAGGAGGGGCCCAGGGAACACAGTCAGGGGAAGGGGAAGGATCTCTTACCTGGACCTCCGGGAGTGTGTTGTAGTCCTGGGTGTGGGCCTGTTGTCGAGTGACCACAGGGTGAGCTTCTCCTGTGGTGGGTGTCTGGGGCTCAAAAGCAGATGTGAGCCTCCCCAGATCGTTCCCCAATAAAACCTCCGCCGGTAACTGCGGCATCAACCCCACCTCCACATGCCCTGCCCCCGCTCCCCAATGCAAATGTACCCTTGCTGTGGGTAGCCGGTATACTGCTCCCCCGGCTACCCTGACGGCCACAGTCTTACTAAGTTTAGCTTGGTCTGAGACCAGGTGACTTTTTACCAGGGTGATGGTGGCTCCTGAGTCACGTAGCCCCTGAACCGCTTTACCCTCCAGATACACGGTCTGCCTGTGGTGCTGGCGGTTGTCTGCGTTAGCCTGGACGGGATCTGCCTCGTGCAGTACCTCCCACTGCTCTACGGTTGTGATGGGAACTGCTGAACCATACGGTGTGGCCACGATGTCCTGGTAGTGATGGGCTGCGGCGGCTCTCGGTGGTGGTGGTGGACCGGGTCGGATCCAGGTGGAACGGTCCCGCAACTGGGGGCATTCCCTTTTATAATGTCCCCACTTCTGGCAGTGGTGGCAAGGGCCCGACGTGGGCTGGCGGAAACGTGGCTGTGCAGCGGGTGGTGGTGGTGGTGGTAGTGACCTTGGTAGAGCTGGCGTGTAGTTGGTTCCCCCAAAGGTTTTAAAAGGTACTTTTGGAGCTGCAGGTTTTTGCTGCCTGCGTGCATCCAGGTACTCGTCTGCCTTCCTGGCTGCTTCGGTAAGGGAGGTAGGGTTTCTGTCTCTTACCCACTCCTGTACCTCGCTGGTTACTCCTTCATAAAATTGCTCCAGCAGTACCATTTGCAATACATCCTCCATAGACCGTGCCTTGCTCGCTTGCACCCACCCCAAGACTGCTCGTTGTAGTCTGCATGCCCACTCAGCATGTGAGTCTTTCTCCACCTTCTTTAAATCCCTGAATCTCCGCCGGTATGCTTCTGGTGTTATAGCATACCTGGCCAATATAATTTCTTTCACTTTGTGATAATTCCGTATTTCATCATTGGTACAGTCCGGTATGCCTCAGCTGCCCTCCCAGTTAACCTCCCTGCCAAAATAGGTACCCAGTCCTCTGCGCTGATTCTATGCAGTGCACACAGTCTCTCGAAATCTTGCAGGAAAGCGTCTATATCTTCCTCTGCCTCCACATATGTTTTAAAAGCCTGGTATGGTATTTTCGGCTTACCTTCTTGTGGCATATTTACTGCAGAGCTGCGTTCTGGGGCCGCTGTTTGACTCCTCAGTATAAATTCCTGGACCTCCGTTATCGTTTTGGAAATAATCTCTGTTGGAGGGTGTTCCCCATAGAAAGACAGCCGAAATTGTACCTGCCTCTGGAACTCCCTTTGTTCCGGTGTTTCTCCCGAATTCCCCTGTTCGGGAACCGAATCGCCTTCCATTCGGTACTCCGCCATCAGTTCAGTGATAAGTGCCGCTTTTGTCTTATTGCTGGCTTGGATACCCCTTGCCTCCAGAAGGTCTTTTAGCGTGGAGCGTTTTAGTGTGGCAAAATCAATCTCCATCCGTACTCCATTTAGGCTTGTTCCTCTGTGAGTCTGGATCCCAGCGCTGCCAACCAATGTAGCGGAGATGCAATATTACCCAGGTTATCTCCGCTTATAATCCAAGTGAGACTCAGGAACAAGTAAATAGTAAATCCAAAGGCAGGGTTTCCAGCAGGTAAAATACAGCAATATCCCAACAGCAATCCCAATAACTGGACGACACACAGTTTCAGGAGTATAACTGACAAGCCTTTAATCACAGTCTCCTTATAAAGCATGCTCCCATGCAAGGGAGGGATTTACAGTAATTATTACAGTAGCCAATCCTGTCCTGGTAACCTCCCACACATCCCTCCCCTCAGCCAGCATCATAATCCCCTTATCCAGCACACCAATTCCCCCCGTTTCTGGATGTACCCCTAAACGTAGGGGTACCCCTTTAAATCCTACACCCCCTGATAGCCCTGATCTGGGTGAACCAACATATCCAAAAATCACCCAGATCGGACCAGGGGTTCGGGAAAAGTATGGAGGGAATAAAATGACCGACCGCACGAACAGAGATAGCCGAATTCGGTTCCATGTGAATGGGCCTTGCGGTCGGTCCTGGCATAAGGGAATAAAATACACGAAAGCCTCTAGCTATAGAGGCTAGGGAGGGTTCGCCTGAATCCCCTCGTTCGGTATTCTCTATTTACCGAACGAGGGGCCGTTCGGTAGTTTGGAACCGAACGGACCAGGGCTGTGGAGGTCTCAGCGGTGTTCGCCTACTCGAGTGTCCGATTTTAGTTCCAGACACTCGACGGCAAAACACCGCTGTTCGGGAGTTTTAAAATGGCCGCCGCCACGTGTTCGTTTGTCGAATGGCGGCCACCCCCGAGAACAAAGGACGGCTACTTACTGTTCAATTACCCGTTCGCAACAATGTTGCAACGGGTAATTGAGGACACACTTCACACAGGGAGGTCTGGTTGTTCGGTAGTTTCATTCGAATAAACTAAGGGAATGAAACTACCGAACAATCAGAGGAATACAATTCTTCTTAAATACACAGAAATTACAGCAGATACACGTATGCAGCTTTATACAGTATTTTTTGTAGGGTCGCCTGGTGCCATCTGCTACAGATTCTTCCTACTAATAGTACCCAGCATTAATTTGTCCTACTAATAATACTCAGTATTAATCACTCTTGCTATTAATACCTAGGGTCAATCTTTACTAGTAGTAATGCACAGTATTAATCATACATATTATTAAGTATCAACTTTTCCTATGAATAACAACCATTATCCATTTTCATATTTATAATATCCAGTGTCAATCATTCTTACTAAAACTACGCAGTACTGATCATCCTTATTGGTAATAGTACTCTATATCCATTCTTCTGACTTATAATACCCAGTATCAATCCCTCATATTATTAATACTCTGTATCTATTCTTACTAGAAACACCCAGTACTAATCCTTCTTGGTACCTGATACCACTCCTCCTTACTATAAATGTTGAGTTTATCAATGAATCTTTATTTGAGTACCCCCAGACTGTATTAAATACTCAGCTTATTATTTTTTAATATATCTTAATTTTCCAGTCATTTTCTCTTTTCTTACAGTTTAACAATTATCAATGTTTATACATAGATTATTAAACCAGTAAGCACCCATTTATACATATTAATCATAGTGGGTCATAAGTGTAGATGAAACATGAAATTATAACATTGTAACAAAAAAAAAAATATATATATATATTGATGTAAATCGGCCCAGCACTGGGGGGCAAGATGGATCATCCCCCTGGCAAAGCCACCTTCATCATATATCATACCAGGCATTCAATCCGTCTTTGACCCCATTCATACACACTCGACACATCATTCATATCCAAAGGGTGATGGCAGGATGGCTGGGGCACTACAGCAATCAGTCATAGGGTCCATTAAATCTAATCCAAGGGGCCCAAACCTCTTCATATTTCTCTATGGAAACTCTGTCAGGATATAACTATAACTATTTTTGTGGCCATGAAGACATGGACCAGCAGGGTTTTAGTATTTGTGTTACTTGTAGGCAAGCCAATATGAAACAAGAACATTTGTACTATTAATTTGACTTTCGTCTTAAAAATCAAATTTACCATACTAAACAGGGTCTCTTTTAAGGTATCCAGCTCTTGCATTGCCACCATATGTGGGGAAATGAACAAATTGCCCTGCCACATCACCAACTGTCTGGGGACACCTGAGGTTGGATTCGGCATAATTGTGTAGGGACCAGATACCATCGATAAATGAGTTTGTAATAGACTTCCAATATGTTTAAACAGTGAAAATGCCTTTTTGCAAGAAGTAAGCCCTGCAGCCTTTCTTCCAAAGAATAGTTAAATTGGAGTTCTTGATCCCATTTGATCAATGCCGGTGCCTTTTCTATTTGCCCTTGATTTATCAGAAACCTAGAAAATCTGGAAGCCAGTTTGTTTCTAAAATGCTGTGCCAGAAACTGGTCAATCTGGGTTAGCTCCGCTAGTGTTTTGCTTATTATAAAGGATCTTATTCTGAAATAGTTAAACAACTTTCTAGAAGTGAGGTTATTTTTAAACTGCAAATGGGGAATTGGCACGATTGAATCCCCATCCAATATCTCTGAGAGGTCCACAGTTCCACACTTTTGCCATTCTTGAATATTTATATCCTTTATATAATACTTTAAACATTCTATGGGAGCATGATGGGACATCTTGGCAGTGCTGAATTTTTTCTTTAAATACTTTACTACAAAAAGTAATGTTTTGTTAATCGGATTGTCTGGTCTTTTCATGAG
>OW240915.1:2548994-2647925 GCA_933207985.1 Pelobates cultripes
TATTTATTTATGACTGACATTTATAAAGCTTCAACAAATTCCGCAGCGCTGTACAATTGTGGAAAAAGGCAAAACACAATAAGAATAGACCAATACAACAGGTAGAGGTAAAGGTTAAAATGGGGAGATGAGACAAGAGGTAGCAGAGGGATTTGTATGTGATGACAGAGAGAGTAATGGTATAACTGCTGCAGCTGATACCATGTGAAGGTAAAAGGGAGGTGATTGGCTGTGGTTCCAAACAGCTGGAGGTGTATGCTATATAGTTAGAAGGAACCAGGGTGGGTGGTTAGAGCCGAGTAAAATTAAATGGCCTTCATGTTGCTGGGATGGATGGTTTGGGTCTTTTAAGGCTGCAGTTTAATTCTTCAATCAGAGCCCTTTGAAACTTTACTTTGAAATAGGTTCATTGAGGAAAGTGAATAACCCCTGCAGGTTCTCCTGTCAGATATATAAAATGTGCTCTTCTTTTTCCACGAATAGAGATTCCATTTGACCCGACCTTTTTCCTGAGCCGAGCAGTCTCAAATGTGATTTGCTCCATTGTTTTTGGAAGCCGGTTTGACTACGAAGATGAGGAATTCCTCACACTGCTGGGCCTCATCAATGACAACTTCCAACTTCTCAGCTCTGGCTGGGGAACGGTACGTGAAAAATAACCTTCACTATGTAACATAGTTACATAGTTAGTTACGTAGTTATGTAGTTACATAGTTACATAGTTAGTTATATAGTTACATAGTTACATAGTTAGTTATGTAGTTACCTAGTTATGTAGTTACATAGTTAGTTATATAGTTACATAGTTAGTTATGTAGTTACCTAGTTATGTAGTTACATAGTTACATAGTTAGTTATGTAGTTACATAGTTACATAGTTAGTTATATAGTTACATAGTTACATAGTTAGTTATGTAGTTACCTAGTTATGTAGTTACATAGTTACATAGTTAGTTATATAGTTACATAGTTAGTTATGTAGTTACCTAGTTATGTAGTTAGATAGTTACATAGTTAGTTACGTAGTTATGTAGTTACATAGTTACATAGTTAGTTATATAGTTACATAGTTACATAGTTAGTTATGTAGTTACATAGTTACATAGTTAGTTACGTAGTTATGTAGTTACATAGTTACATAGTTAGTTATGTAGTTACCTAGTTATGTAGTTACATAGTTACATAGTTAGTTACGTAGTTACGTAGTTATGTAGTTACATAGTTACATAGTAAGTTACGTAGTTACGTAGTTATGTAGTTACATAGTTACATAGTTAGTTACGTAGTTACCTAGTTATGTAGTTACATGGTTACATAGTTACGTAGTTACATAGTTATGTAGTTACATAGTTAGTTACGTAGTTACCTAGTTATGTAGTTACATGGTTACATAGTTAGTTACGTAGTTACCTAGTTATGTAGTTATATAGTTACTTAGTTAGTTACGTAGTTACCTAGTTATGTAGTTATATAGTTACTTAGTTAGTTACGTAGTTACCTAGTTATGTAGTTACATAGTTACATAGTTGTCTAGGTTGAAAAAAGAGCAACCATGTTCAAGTTGAACCATGAAGCCCATGCTTGAATGTTGTTAATCCAAATAAGGTTAAAAAAAACTATTGCAGCCATTTCCAATTACGCCCCAAGAAGGGGAAAAAATCTTCTCCATAATTGCAATCAGATTTCTCCCAGCAACCTGTTTACATACATATCAATTGTATCCTGGAATATTTTGTTTAAATATATCAATAGAATCTGATAATACGAGCTCTAGGCAGAGAATTCCATCTATTTATTATTCTTTCTGTAAAGAATCCTTTCCTTTGCTGTAAGCAAAAAAAGCTTTTCTACCAGTCTTAATGGGTGACCTCTAGTCTGTTGTACATTCCTCATAATGATCAGGTAAGCACATGTGGTTTGTACTGACCCTGTATATCAGGCTTCACCAAACTCCGGCCCTCCAGATGTTGCTGAACTACAACTCCCATGATTCTATGAATGAAATAGATAGGCTGAGTATTATGGGAGTTGTTGTTCAGCAACATCTGGAGGGGCAGAGTTTGGGGAAGCCTGCTGTATATGTTTGGATAGTGCTATCATATCCTGTGAACCACCTTTTTTGTAAAGAAAATAATTCCAGGTTTTCTAGCCTCTTGTCATAACTAATGTTTTCCATCCCCCTTAATACTTTTGTAGCTTGCCTCTTCACCTTTTCTAGTTCTGCAATATCCTTCGTTAACCCCTTAGTGACCAGACCATTTTTCAGTTTTCTTACCGTTAAGGACCAGGGCTGTTTTTAAATTTTTGCTGTGTTTGTGTTTAGCTGTAATTTTCCTCTTACTCATTTACTGTACCCACACATATTATATATAGTTTCTCGACATTAAATGGTCTTTCTAAAGATACCATTATTTTCATTATATCATATAATTTACTATAAACAAATTGAACACACTTTTTCTAACTTTGACCTCCAAAATCTGTTACGCATTTACAACTGCCAAAAAACACCCATTCTAAGTAGTTTCAAAATTTTATCCTGAGTTTAGAAATGCCCAGTGTTAACATGTTCTTAGCTTTTTTGGAAAGTTATAGGGCTATAAGTACAAGTAGCACTTTGCTATTTCCAAACCATTTTCTTTCAAAATTAACACTATCTGTCAGAAAGCCCTGAATAACCCTTCACATGTATCTCTTTTTTAAAAGAAGACAACCTAACGTATTAAACTTGGGGTATTTTGACTCTTTTCATGCAATCATTTTACCACCAATCTATGCAAAATGAAGAAAAAAATTATTGGTGATTTTTTTACACACATAGCAATTTAAGAATACATGTATGGAGAACTTTAAGGGTTACTGCCAAAGAATACCCCAATATATGTTCAGCAACATCTCTCAAGTACAGCAATACCACCCATATACACCCTTTGTGTAACTTTACCCCACTCCCTCTAGCAAGTAAACTCACTGAGAAGGGCCCTCAATCCCTCTGTTACTGTGTCACTATACCCCACTCCCTCTAACATGTAAACTCACTGAGAAGGCCCTCAATCCTTCTGTTACTGTGTCACTATACCCCACTCCCTCTAGCATGTAAGCTCACTGAGCAAGGCCCTCAATCCTTCTGTTACTGTGTCACTACACCCCACTCCCTCTAGCATGTAAACGCACTGAGCAGGGCCCTCAATCCCTCTGTTAGTGTCACTATACCTCACTCCCTCTAGCATGTAAACTCACTGAGCAGGGCCTCAATCCCTCTGTTACTGTGTCACTGCCACCCCTCCCTCCTAGCATGTAAACTCACTGGGCAAGGGCCCTCAACCCCCTCTGTTACTGTGTCACTATAACCCACTCCCTCTAACATGTAAACTCCACTGAGCAGGCCCTCAATCCCTCTGTTACTGTGTCACTATAACCCACTCCCTCTAACATGTAAACTCCACTGAGCAGGCCCTCAATCCCTCTGTTACTGTGTCACTATACCCCACTCCCTCTAACATGTAAACTCACTGAGCAGGCCCTCAATCCCTCTGTTAGTGTCACTATACCCCACTCCCTCTAACATGTAAACTCACTGAGCAGGCCCTCAATCCCTCTGTTACTGTGTCACTATACCCCACTCCATCTAACATATAAACTCACTGAGCAGGACCCTCAATCCCTCAGTTACTGTGTCACTATACCCCGCTCCCTCTAACATGTAAACTCACTGAGCAGGGCCTCAATCCCTCTGTTACTGTGTCACTATACCCCACTCCCTGTAACATGTAAACTCACTGAGCAGGGCCCTCAATCCCTCTGTTACTGTCACTATACCCCACTCCCTCTAACATGTAAACTCACTGAGCAGGGCGTCAATCCCTCTGTTACTGTGTCACTATACCCCACTCCCTCTAACATGTAAACTCACTGAGCAGGCCCTCAATCCCTCTGTTACTGTGTCACTATACCCCACTCCCTCTAACATGTAAACTCACTGAGCATGCCCTCAATCCCTCTGTTACTGTCACTATACCCCACTCCCTCTAACATGTAAACTCACTGAGCAGGCCCTCAATCCCTCTGTTACTGTGTCACTATACCCCACTCCCTCTAACATGTAAACTCACTGAGCAGGGCCCTCAATCCCTCTGTTACTGTGTCACTATACCCCACTCCCTCTAACATGTAAACTCACTGAGCAGGGCCCTCAATCCCTCTGTTACTGTGTCACTATACCCCACTCCCTCTAACATGTAAACTCACTGAGCAGGCCCTCAATCCCTCTGTTACTGTGTCACTATACCCCACTCCCTCTAACATGTAAACTCACTGAGCAGGCCCTCAATCCCTCTGTTACTGTGTCACTATACCCCACTCCCTCTAACATGTAAACTCACTGAGCAGGCCCTCAATCCCTCTGTTACTGTGTCACTATACCCCACTCCCTCTAACATGTAAACTCAATGAGCAGGACCTCAATCCCTCTGTTACTGTGTCACTATACCCCACTCCCTCTAACATGTAAACTCACCGAGCAGGGCCCTCAATCCCCCTGTTACTGTGTGTCCAACTTGTCTGGTTACAACTACATGTTTGTTCGTTCACCCATAGTAAAGCGTTGCGGAATTTGTTGGTGCGATATAAATAATAACATAATAATAATAATAATAATAATAATAATACATCTATACAACAGATGAGCCTGATTTTCACTTAATTTTGTAAGTTTAACATTGAATACCACCCTGAACGTCAGATACATGTATGAAGTGGAACCCTCTGATGGCATGACTCACAAACACTTGGGATCTGTTTGGGAATACGAGGCTTACCTAATGGTTTCACCGCATATGTCTTCTGACTTCCTGTCTCCACGCTGTGCTCTCGGTTCTCAGGTACTTTATAGTTTTCTTTTATCTTGTTTACTTTTTCTTTCCTATCTTGTTATTAATAGCAATGACCCTTAACTGCTGCCTTTATCCTTTATATAGTCCTCCTCTTCTACTTGATCTCTTGTCTTCTTCTTGTACCCAGACTTTGCCCCCTTTTTTATACCATGCAGTAGATATTTACACGTTTGGTCCCTGCCATTCATTAACTGTTTTTTTTCTGTCCAACTGGTTTTTTTCTGCGTATTTTCTGTCCACCTCCCACCTCCAATTCACTGATCGTTTGGGAAGCTCCCTGCAGTTGTTTGTACAGTAACAATACCAGTATCTCTTCTTCCAAATGTCATCGCTAATTGCCCTGGAAAAAGCCCATCATCTATCATTATTCTGTCATTTTTTGTGTTGCTAGCTCTCAAACTCTGTTGCCTATTTTATACCTTCATTATTGTCTTTGTTATTCGATAATTTGCTAAAACAAAAACCCATAAATTACCAGAGTAAAAATTATTTACTGACTCAGGAACCTAGCGAGCAGCACAGGCGTTTATTGCATCAAGATTTGGCAGAACATTTTTACAGATATATTTTAAGGGTCTGAGCTTATCATAGGGCAAAATACAGTGATAACGGTAAATTGCTTGATCAAACAAGACATTGCAGAGAAAAGCTGGGCAGGATATCAGTTTTATCTCCACATCAAGCTCCCGCTGGCAGCAAACTCACTTACTTCATGTTAACATCTCATCATTTCATAAAATACAGGATTTAATCAGTCTGTTAAATCTAAATCACCTTTACGGCTCCGTTCCAGCCTGGGAGAGTTGCAAAATGTGCAAATTACCCGAAGGACAATGTAATAAATAGCATCTAACACAGCGACATGTACAGACTGGCCATAAATAGAAAACAGATTAAATTAAAATTAAATTAGATTAAAGGACCACTAAGGTCACTTAGAGAAGTGTTTCTCAACCTTTTATGGAGAGGTTCTCCTGCAAGTCTAAAAACATTCCCAAGTGCCCCAGCCTCGAGAAAGTCATTTCTATTAATTTCAATTCCAAATGAAACGTGTTTATTCCATATTGGAGAACAAGTCTGATTAAAGAGTATTTTTAAAATAAATATGAGACAATGTGAATATTATGTATGTAAGCAGTTAGAACTATTAATATGAAGTATAAACTCACAAAAAAAATATACACTATAATAAATATAAATATAATAATGTAAACACACGGACACACACACTTACACGTAGAGGACACTCACACACACAGATTTACACACAGAGGACACTGGCATACACTCACATTTACACTCAGAGGATGCTGACACACACACATTTACACACAGAGTACACTGACACACACACATTTACACAAAGAGTACACTCACACATTTACAACCAGAGGACACTGACACACACACACACACACTTACACACAGAAGACACTGACACACACTCACATTTACACTCAGAGGATGCTGACACACACACATTTACACACACAGGATACTCACACACACACATTTACACACAGAGGATACTGACACACACATTTACACACAGAGTATGCGCACACACACACATTTACACACAGAGTACATGCACACACACACATTTACACACAGAGGATACTGACACACATATTTACCCACAGAGGACACTGACACACACTCACATTTATACTCAGAGGATGCTGACACACAAATTTACACACAGAGTATACTCACACACACACATTTACAACCAAAGGATACTGACACACACAGAGGAAACTGACACCCACATAGAGTACACTCACACACACACATTTGGACACAGAGGATACTGACACACATTTACACACACACATTTACACACAGAGTATGCGCACACACACACATTTACACACAGAGTACATGCACACACACACATTTACACACAGAGGAAACTGACACACATACACATATAAAACACTGATGCACGCACATTTACACACAAAGGAAACTGACACACACGCTGTTATGGTTTTGACAGGAGGAGCCCAGGGAGCAGTAGAAAACCAAAAGTGAAGTACCAATCGGGATTAAGCAAACTCGTAGCCAAGGGAAGCCAAGGTCAGGGGCAGGCAGCGTAGGTTCAGGAATGATTAATAGGCAAACACAGGTTAGATGTAGCTGCACCAGGGACCACAGTATAACTGAGGAGTGAGTTAGCTGTGATTATGTAGGGGAGAGGTATCCACCTCTCCCAAACTATTGGTTTAGTGATCCGGCTCTTTAATTGTTGTGGGACACTCTGCCCCTTTAAAAGGTGGTCATCCTGGCGCTCACGTGGCTAATTCTCCCCCTGTCTGCTTGTGTTAACTGCGGACCGTGGCTGGACTGGGATTGCCACAGCACCGCTTTTAATTTGAAGAATGTCCGCCTCCCTTTCCCTATGGATGAGCAAGTTGGGATCTCCGGCGTGCTGGGAAGAGAGGCCGCGTCGGCCACAATGTGAGACGCGTCGAGGGAGTTCCAGGTGAGTGTAAACGTAACAGTACCCACTTTCTAGGATGCCGTCTCTGGGGGCATAGTGGTGCAGGAGGATCAGATTGTTTAGAATGGAAGATTTTCACAAGTCGGGGTGCATGGACATTCTTTGCGGGTTCCCACGATCTCAAGACCTTAGCCCTTCCAGTGTATGAGATATTCGAGATTCCTTCTATGTCTTTGAGAATCCATGACCTCTGGTTCCAGTTACAGGTTCAGGGGGTGGCATATTCCTGACAGGGAAGGGATTTCCTTTAGCAGGCTTTACCAGAGAGACATGAAATGAAGGGTGTATATGATATTAATGAAGTAAATCTAATTGTACAGCAACTGGTGAGACAAGCTTGGAAATATGAAATGGTGCTATGAACTTGGGACCTCAATTTTTGGTAGGACAGGACAGTCGAAGATATTTTGTAGATAGCCAGACGAGTTGATTCTCTTTATATGTAGGTGGAGATTGTCTTTTGCGATCAGTGTATTTCTTGTATGTTTGTTGACTTTCTTGTAGCATCTGTTGAGTCCATAGGAAACCTTGTGTTTATTGTTGCAAATTCATGGTGACATCTGGAACAGGCGTGAGTGATAGGATACTGGGCAGGGTATTCGGGTGAAGTCTGTAATTTAACATTCATGTGTGGAATCATGTTGTTTGGAATTGTCTGCGAACTCTGCTTTGGATAGTAGATCTTTCCAATTGGATTGTAGATGGGTACAATAGCAACAGAGATATGTTTCTAATGTCTGGCTCGTTCTCTTAGTTTGTCCGTTTGATTGAGGATGAAAAGCCGTTGACAGGTCTACTGAAATCTTGAGGGATTGACAAAAGACTTTCCAGAAGTGGGAAGTAAACTGTGTTCCTCGTTCTGAAAGGATGGATTTGGGTATTCCATTTAGTCTGAAGATGTGATCAAGGAAAAGAGCTGTGGTTAGTTTGGCTGTAGGACAAGCAAACATGTCAAACTCAAAGTCTGACACGGGCCACATAAACAAGGTATAGGTTTATGTGGGCCGCAACAAAAAAATACCTTACAATTTGTATGAAAGTGTATATTTCGACTTATATTTGAAGTGTGCATATATTAGTGTGCAATATGCCTATATGTATCTAATTGTGAATGTGTGTAAATAACTAAAGGTGTATATGTCAAGAGACACATAGGAAGGCAGAATTTGTAGTTTTGGGAGGGGTTACAGGGCCTAAAAATTCACAGACCTCCCCTACCTCTGGGCTGAGACTGCCTGGGTCAGAACAGAACCACCTACTTCCGGTTCAAAGGTCATCAACACAAACTGCCTGAACTCCAAACAAGCCCCTTTTGGCCTTGTGCAGCCCGTGGAAGTATCCATTTTAAACTATAAGATACTCAAAATAACTAGTACCTGAGTATCCACTGGAATAATGAATAATAATGATTCTATACAAAGTGAGATATAGAGATATATACAATAATAGAAAAATGGGTCAGGTGACAGTAGAAAATAACTGCCTAATGGCAAAAAACTCCCTCCCTAATGTCTCTAAAAGTAGATACTGCAGTACACAGGTTTAGACTTTAATATATAATGCTTCATAGGTCAATATCTGTGACTGCCGGCTAGTATCAATACATCCAAAGAATATATAAGAGACATTAAGGACTTGCTTTTACCTAGTAAATCTCAAGCTGTGGCATTATATAAGATATAATACTAGATTGCTAGCATATTGGAACATTAGAGGCTGAGTAAGCAGAAAAGTATAAATAGATACTATATGTTGGATCTATTGAAAATAATTCAATCAGTAAATTGTATCAAACAAGTATCTATAATGTTAACTGCCATGTACTCAATTGCTAGCATATTGGGACATAAAATAGATACTACTCTCAATACACTTTATTTTTTGGATTATTTTATATCCAATATATAGTATCTATTTATACTCTTCTGTTTATTCAGTTACTTATGTCCCAATATGCTAGCAATTCCCAGATTTTACTATTAACATGACGTAAAGTCATGATTTTATTAATGACACGGAGGCGAGTATTATGCATTCTCTTTCTTTATTATACTCCCAGCAGCAAAAAAGGAAGTATGAGAGAATCATATAAAAAACATAACAGCAGCCTGGTAACAGTGGCACCAATCAGCATCCAGTATTATCCATATGGGTGTGGTGCTCCTTGACTCCTCCTCTTTCTGCGTAGATCCCGAAGACCATATTGTAAGTTCCAAAATATTCCAACAAACACGAATTCCTGAAACAAAACCATAACCGGAAATTCAACAGGGAACAGCTTCAATCGCCAACTTTCACAGGTGTATTCAAGCTAAAAAAGAAGAAATATATGGTAATATCAAGACTTGCGACTGCTATTCCACAGTTATCCAACTCTTCCACTACGTTATTCCAACACTATAAGTATATAGAAGTATATTCATCACAAACCTTACTCACCTTCGTGTCATGTATGACATTGTACCTACCGTATTGTGTCATTCCAAAGGTCCCATGACTGACCTGTAACTTAAACACCACCCTGGGTAGGGCGGGAGGGAATAATACTTGCCTCCATGTCATTAATAATTAATAATTAATTTACGTCATGTTAATAGTAAAATCTGGGAATTTTATTAAAGACACAGAGGCTCCTATTATGCTATTTTAAAGGTGAGCAACCACCAAACTGGAAATATGTTGCACCGGTCGAAAGTAGAAATTACGAAACGTAGACTCATTCGACCAATCAGCTGCTCGTAAGATGTCTTCCAATCTACAACCTATCATGGAAGCTTTAGAAGCCATCGCCCCGCGAATGGAGTGTGAGGAGAAAATTGAAGTGTCTATGCCTGCCACGGATAATAACCATTTGATCCAACGAGCTAAAGTAGGAGTAGATACTGGTAGGTGTGGTACTCTGAACGAGATGAATAATGGATGGGTTTGATCAGGATGGAGCAAGCTCGTGCAGCGCTCGTATTCCTTAAGGCATAACACTGGGCACAGATTCGGGTTGTATGGAAACGACGGGTAGAAAACCTCCTTAGTCGCAGACTTCGTCCTACGTGAAATATTGAAGGATACTCCGTTCGGAACAAAAGCGCGTGCTTGCCAATCCAATGCTCTGACATCAGCAACCCGTTTACATGAAAGTAAACAAAACAGCATCAACAGTTTGGTTGATAATTGTTTAAGAGAAAGTTCGTGATTCAAAGGCCAAGACTCGAGAAAACGAAAAATCACATTGACATCCCAGAAGGAAGAATACCGAGCCTGCGGGGGTCGAGCAAACCGGATGCCTTTGAGCAAACGACAGATGAGGGTATGTTTACCTATTGGAGTACCATCCAATCCCATATGTCTCGCCGATATAGCTGACCTGTATAGATTTATAGTCCGAAAGGTTTTACCTTCTTCAAAGAGTAGAGTCAGGAATTGTAAAATTATTTTCACAGTGGCAAGGAACCACTGATTGTCCCACGCACCAATCAGTCCACTTCCTCCAAGCCGACCCGTAGGAACGTCTGGTACCTGGTGCCCAAGACTCTGCCAAGAGACTGAGTGTCGTCTGCGAAACATCCTCGAGATTCCATGTTCTCCTGAAAGGAACCATGCCATCAGGTAAAGTAGACCCTGGTCGATCAACTCGTGACTCATTCCCTCTGGATTGGTCAGGAGGTAGGGTATGTCCAGCAACAGTCGTGGGGAATCTATAGACATTTCTAATAACTGTGGGAACCAAGGCTGTGACCTCCATATCGGGGTTATCAGTACTAGAGTCCCTTTGGAATATCGAAGGTATGCAAGGGTCCGAGAGATTAGGTTGAAAGGTGGAAAAGCGTAATTCTTGCCCTTGGACCAGTCTTGTAGGAATGCGTCTGTCGCCAGTGCATCTGGGTCCGGTCTCCAACTGAAGAACCGAGGAAGTTGGGTGTTCAGTCGAGACGCAAAGAGATCTATGTTGAGAGGTCCCCAAAGTCGAGAGAGATGTTGGAAGATCATTGGGTGGAGATGCCAATCCCCTGCGTCTCGAAGATATCGAGAATTCCAATCCGCCAGTGCATTGTCCCATCCTGGGATATATTCCGCTATTACCGAAATGTTGTGTTTTAGACAAAAGTGCCAAAAATCTCGAGCCATCAGTGCCAGAACTTTCGATTTCGTTCCTCCTAGGTGGTTGATATAACGCACCGCTGAAACGTTGTCCATCTTGATTAGGATAGAGCATGAGATGCCTGTGGGGGTCATGCTGCGAATGGCAAAGGATGCCGCCAACAGTTCTAGGCAGTTGATGTGTAGCAACGTTTCTTCGTTGGACCATCTGCCACCGGTGGAAACTGAACCACAATGCGCGCCCCAGCCGTGTAAGCTGGCGTCTGACTCTATGACCAGATCTGGCGTAGACCCGAATATCGCCCGTCCGTTCCACGCCTCCATGTGGGCTAGCCAGCATGTCAACTCTTCTCTGGAATCTTCGTCCAGTGTAAAACAGGTTTCGTACCAGTGTCCGGAGTGCAGATATGAGGCCTTGAGCCTTTGTAGGGCACGTTAATGTAATGGGCCCGGGAAGATTGCTTGTATGGACGATGCCAGTAGCCCTATGATCCTCGCAAGTTGTCTGAGGGAAATGGTCGTACGAGACACAAGTCGTCTGATCTCTTTCTTGGTCGAAATCATTTTGTCTTTGGGTAGGCACAACCTCTGTTGTACAGAGTCCACTTGAAATCCCAGAAATTCCATGCATCTGGAGGGTTGAAGGACAGATTTCTCCCAATTCACCAAGAATCCTAAATTCTGGAGAAGGTGTGTTGTCCAAGACAAATGAACCCGTAATTGGGATTGAGATTGAGACAGGAGAAGGATATCGTCTAGGTAAATTATTAACCTGACCCCTCGTGTGCGCAGGAAGGCAATCACCGGCTTTAGTACCTTTGTGAAGCACCATGGAGCAGAGGACAGACCAAATGGTAGACATACAAACCTCCACTTCGTTCCTTGCCACTGAAACTGCAGTAGGTTTTGGTGCGTTTCCGCGACAGGGATTGTCAGATAAGCATCCCGTAAATCTATCTTGACCATCCAATCTGATGGTAGTAGGATGTCTCGAAGGCAATGAATACCCTCCATTTTGAAATGGTGATATTGGACAAACGCATTTAGGGGTCGGAGATTTATTACTGGGCGTACTCCACCCCCTTTCTTTGGAACCAGAAACAGGTTGCTCACAAACCCTTCTGTGTCCCATGGGATTTGTTGAATAGCGTGTTTTGACGCCAAATCTGCAATCTCTGCCGAGATCATCTTCTGGTGGTCGGTGGCCATGTTTAGTTCTCGAGGGAACTGCACCTGAGTAGGGTAAGAGACTAGCTCCAACAGGTACCCCTGTACTGTATTTAATACCCAAACATCTGAGGTTAGAATTTTCCAAGCATGGTGAAACAGTGCCAATCTGCCCCCCACTTTTATATGGGAAAAATGGAGATACTCGGTACTCACCATAAGGTCATCTGCCTGAGACAGACCCCCGCGGTCTGCGGGAGTTCCAGGGGCGTCCACGAGATGGGAAGAACGGGGTATAGGTTCGTTCTGGTACCGGTCTCTGGGTATTAAAGGAGCCTCTGCCGGCTCTAAATGAGCCTCAAAATCCACGGCCGGATAGACGGCTCCTACCTCTACTGGCCCCTCCAAAAACCCGAGGTGCAAATACTCTCTTAAGAGAAGTCTGAGCTTTGTCAATTGCTGTAAATGTTTTAACGTACAGCCCAAGATCCTTAATGAAGGATTCACCAAAGAGTAAGCCTATAGCGGCTGGCCCTGGCTCATTGGTCGCCATACTGACCAGTTTATGCTCTATTCTCATGAGAATCGCCTTGCGGCGCTCGGTTGCCATGGCTGTATTGGCGTTATCCACCTTGCAGACTAACCTCTGCAACCAGCCTTTCGCTACTTTGAAATCGAAGTCATTCTCACCTGATTGGGCAGATTCCACTAACTCATAAAGTTTGGAGATGGGCCCCAAAGTGTCCAGGAACTTGTCCTGGCAGTTCCAAAGGGAGAAATCCAAACCTTTCCTCGGTTTCCAACCCGACTTATTCAAAAATTGGACCAATTGGGGATCCACATCAGGGGTTTTTCCCACTGAGTCTGGAAGGATAGGCCGTGGGCATTCCGCCCGTAGTTTGTTACGCCCTTCCTTAGATAAAAGTTTTCTTACTCTTAGCGCGAGGTACCTCACAATGTGTGCAGGCGGCTCCCATTCCGCCGAGCGAGGGTGACGGAGGTTATCTGGGTCAAACAATGGGTTACCCAGAGGGTCCCTCAAATCGGCGCCCTTGCCCGATACGGCTGGCTCAGCGCCCTGAGCCGTAGCCTTCTGGGTCGCAGTGTTAAATTTCACCTCAGACCCAGAATCGGAATATTCCGCACTATAATGCTCCTTACATAAATCATCATACTCCTCCTCCAAACTCCGGTCCGAATCGGACGAGTCCTCTTGGGCCCGGCCAGGGGCTCTATTGCGCGGTGGTATCGCGCCATCCTTGACAGCCTGAGGCGTGTCAGTCATTGCAGGCTGAACCTGTTCTGGAGGGGAGGCAATATGTTTGCTTTTCGTCAAGGCTTTGCGTCCCGGCTGTACCACATTAGTGGTTCCCGGGTTTAGTGTGCTCTGAGGGCCGCTACTCTGAGACTGCATCAGCGCTTTGGTTATAGATTGTGTGATAGAGGATGACATGACCCCCATCGCGGAGGCTAACGCCTTGTTGATGGATTGTGCCATGGTAGAATCGAGGAGGGATTGAAATTCCTCCGATGCCATGAGGCTGGCGTCATCCTTACATGACCTGTCTGAGGGGGAAACCCCTGGTGTAGGACACACAGACCCTGCAGGTCTCTCATTCTGATCTTGCATTTTAGCAATAATATAAGCCCACAGGGGATTATACACCCAAGTCCACTCAGGGTCAGAATTATTGGGCTCAATGAGGTAATGCTACTAGTAGTAGCTAATGGTTACGAACAGTATCTGAAATGACCTGTAGGGAAAAATATACTAGCTAAGGCTAAGGACAAAAAGGGTGTCAGGATAGAGTAATCCTCCACATCAACACTTACAGTTTGACCAGCAATGACAGCAAAAACAGCAAATATGCACAGGATGGGTCTGGGAGTGTGCCAGGAGGGTAGGAGAGACCGTTATCCACCTACAGCATCGGTCCTCAGCAATTTCCCGCCGAAAAAGTACTTAAAATGGCCGCCGCAAGTAAAATTACATAGGCGGCGACAGAAACCAAAAAGATGGCCGCCGTGGCACTACTGCGTGTGCGCGGCCGTTAGGAAAGGAGGAAAAACCGGCAAAAGAGCGTTCGCGCATGCGCGGACCGGAAGAAAACCGCGGAATAGACCGCGGCCAAAACAGTGAGCGGTACGGTGAGCAGCTAAGGGCAGCCCTGCTGAACCCACAGAAAAACGGAACGAGCAGGGGGTACAACACTACTCAGAGGGGGAAAACCCAGGGTCCCAGAGACCCCTTTTTAATAGGCAGCACTCCCAGACACCAGCATTAAACAAACCAGCAATAACAGTGTAGCATAAAATAAGCATACACATACACTATGCTGAAATCTTTTACCCAAAATACACATATATGTATGAAAATCACAGGAGTAGCAAGAGATGAGGTATTTAACTTGTCTGAGGGAGCAGCAAGAAAGAGGAGGAGTCAAGGAGCACCACACCCATATGGATAATACTGGATGCTGATTGGTGCCACTGTTACCAGGCTGCTGTTATGTTTTTTATATGATTCTCTCATACTTCCTTTTTTGCTGCTGGGAGTATAATAAAGAAAGAGAATGCATAATACTCGCCTCCGTGTCATTAATAAAATCATGACTTTACGTCATGTTAATAGTAAAATCTGGGAATTGCTAGCATATTGGGACATAAGTAACTGAATAAACAGAAGAGTATAAATAGATACTATATATTGGATATAAAATAATCCAAAAAATAAAGTGTATTGAGAGTAGTATCTATCTTATGTCCCAATATGCTAGCAATTGAGTACACGGCAGTTAACATTATAGATACTTTTTTGATACAATTTACTGATTGAATTATTTTCAATAGATCCCACATATAGTATCTATTTATACTTTTCTGCTTACTCAGCCTCTAATGTTCTGCTTACTGTTTGCCAGCCTGTGACTGTGGCCCCTGTGATAAACCTTGCTTACAGACACTGTTTGTGCCTTTTTGGACTAGTACAGTAACACTTCAAACTCCCAAAGTGTTTCGAAGCTGCACTTTGAACTCCCGAATGGTCCAAGTGGTTCAAAGTGGTATTCAAACAAGTGGCAGCGGCCATCTTAAGCCGCGAGTATAATGAGCAGTGTTTGGTCGTTCATGGAACTCAAATCGGACACTTGACGGCACAAACACCACTAACTATTTACCTTTCATGGATGTTTGGCTATTCGAACGGTAGTCGAACAGCGTTCGGTAAGAATAAACTCCCGAATGAGAGACATAAACTGACTGTACTCACGAACGGCTATGTTCGGTATTTTGGACTTTATTTGAAATTCTCGAAATAGACCAACCGCACAGTCTGATTCTCTGGAACTGTTTTGGGTATGGGACCATGGGTGCGGTCGGTCAAAACGTGACTTCCATAGAATTCCTGAACCCCTGAACTGATCTGGGTGATTTTTGGATATGTTAGTCACCCAGATGAGGGCTATCAGGGGATGTAAAAAATTTTGGGTTCTTTTGGGGTTTTATAATAATATGTGTTTTTTCTGCCTGGAGATAATTGAGTTAATACAGTATCTAATTGATGAACGGTGGCCAAAAAATCTACAGAAACAGATAATGGGGTAACCCTAAAGAGATTGTTGATAAAGAAAAGAAAAACAGAACTCTGTTCCTATTGTTATGATAACATACTGTCATAATAAATAATAAGTAAATAAAGAAATCTGAAAAATACTTTATTAGTAGAACCAAAAAACGAAAAAACACAAAAATAAACACAAATAAACCCTGGCTGTGACTGCCTGACTCCTGAGCTGCTGCAATTGACTCTTTGATTGAGTCAGGCAGTCACAGCCAGGGTTTATTTGTGTTTATTTTTGTGTTTTTTTTTCATTTTTTTTTGGTTCTACTAATAAAGTATTTTTCAGATTTCTTTATATACTTATTATTTATTATGACAGTATGTTATCATAACAATAGGAACAGAGTTCTGTTTTTCTTTTCTTTATCATTAATACAGTATCTGACTCTCCCTCCAATTTAGCTTCATATGGCAGCGTTCCATGGCTCTGATTATGGGAAAGCTGCCAAAACATACGGGAAATGACCTCCGACCAATTGAGCCGCACATCATGAAACAGAACTAAAATGCGCATCAAGATCCTCTTAAGGGCAGACACCAAAACCCCACATTGGTATCTGTGGCAAACCTAGCCACTTGGACAATATAAAGAGACTGTACCTTTAAGGGTTGCCTGTATGTCGGTGGGGATATGTGTTTAACTATGTATAATGTATGCTGGCTGTAATACCTTGTATTTCCTGTATTGGCTATCTGCCGAATGCAGATAGCTATTTGTATTGGGTTTTTCTTTCGTTTCACGAACGGCACTTTTGCAGGCCGTTCGTGAACCGAAAACACTCCATATAGTAGCCCACACACTTAGAGACGTGTGGCGCTTGTTAACCGATTGCAACAATGTTGCAATCGGTAATTAGAGGCTCTCCTAGGTGGCCGCCGTTCGACTACCGACCATGCGGCGGTCGGCCATCTTGGATCCTTTGTTCCCTCAGCGGTGTTAGGTCGTCGAGCGCATGGTACTAAAAACGGCTACTCGACTGCGCGAACACCGCTGAGCCTCCAGGCCGTTCGGGAGTTCCGGGCCGTTCGGTATTTCATTCCCTGGAAGGCAATCGGTCGTTTTAATATGTCTTTGAATAAATGTGTTTTTCGTGCGGCGTTCGGTTGTTTTAGCTGGGATCTGAGCGGTAATCTCACGAATGATGCGCTCAGACCCCAGCTATCTACCGAACATCCATTTGTTTAAATAGACCGCATATTCATAGAGTTATACATTTTTATACGAATTGTAAGTTCTGCTGCACAGAGGGATAATCCACTTAACGGTATATTCCAGTGGGAGGATCCCTCTCGTGCAGCAGTGCCTGATGGGAGAAATGCCCTGTATTGTAAGTCCCCCATGTAGTCCCCTCTGGGAATGCCCCTGGGAGGGGACTCAGGAAACCCCTTGCATGGGGACTTGTATAAATTGTGGAGCTGTATTAAAAGATTCTCAGAACTGTGTTTCGTCCGGTTACTGGGAGATTTGGGATATTGCCTTTTTGCCTTGTTTGCAGCGCTTGACTGTGGATTACTTCCTGAACCAGCGGAATTCGTGGATTTAATATTGGCGTTCCGCTACAGTATCATCCCAAGCTCCTTGGCCCCCAGGTGGATAACCCGAACATGTGGGACCCCCCGAAGGCAGAACAGCTGAACCTGCTCCGGGAGGAGCTAAACCCATTTCATACCTCTGGCACCAAATCAACCAAGCTCCGCTTCAGAAGGCGTAAAACCCAATAGCTCACCTCCCGGATTGGACAGCCGCATGCCTCCTGGCCCAGAATACAGAAGAGTGGACGATCACCAAAACTCTGGGGGGAGTCGAACCGGCGGATAGAAACCTCAACTCAAGAGACCGGCAGACGAACATATCAGACAAGACACCCAGATTCCCACCTACCGACTCTCTGCACTGCGTGTGCTGGCATACCCATCCTAACAGCCTCCAAGGCAGCACCAATCCAAAAGGAATGCCCACAATATTACTTGCTGTCAATCCCAAGGACCATCAGCCTCGAGCGAAAGACCTAAAGAATTAAGAATGAGAAAGAAAGAACCAAGATCCACATGAACCAAGAGAGGGCCCGTGAATACTGGGCACAGCTCACAGGTCTCCACAAAGGAAAAAGTGCAAATAGCCAAACCCCCATACCCTTCCCGAAGACATCCGACCTCAAGTTTCAAATTTTTATAGCGATATGATCCGCAGAGCACTGAACAGTGGCAAATATCACCCCACCACTGCATGGCCTACTATGAATCTTCAATTCCCCAATGTGCCTGGCCCGCAAAACGTGAGGAGATAGCAAAGGGGGGAGGGGCTACCTGCGGACTCCCCGCTAAAGTCCTGAGAGGTGGGCAGTTGAGACATCAAAACCCCCCGGCGCATGCTCCCACCAGTCCAATCACAAAGATGTTTCTGCCCAGTCTGGACCTGGGACCATTCGCTTGTTAGGCGTATGTGACAACCATTACACCACAGAAACCCTGTCCACACCTTAACATATCGGGTCCACGAGGCCCGAGAAACTGACCCACGGACAAATTCCTCAATCTGCCAGACCAAGCGACCACATCTCCACCAGGGACGGAGTCCATTCCAGAGCCGACCGTCTGAAAATCCCGACCATTGCGAACGAGAGAGTGTATCCGCCACTACAACGTGAATGCCAGGAATAGGCTCTGCCCTACAAGACACATTTAGACATAAATATCGGAGCCCCAAAATGCCGCAGCAAGCCACCTACTGGAGGGGAGGAGGCCGTCAGATGATTGACAGAGTTCCGCAGTGAAAAATACCCATTTATCCCGAAACTGGGACCTCAAAATGCCACTAGCATTGGGAAGAGATCCCCGGGAGACCATTCCTTGCGAGGCCAGAGACATGCCAACCGTCTGGCCATCAGGCAGCACACCATCTAGAGCCCAGAATCACCCCAAACCCAGCAACACCTCGGGAAGAGGTGTTAAAGACCTCAGGCATCTGCCAGTAGGACCTGCCATTATATGCGGCCTGGATGGAGCCCCAGACTGCCAGATCATCCCGCAGAGCCCGAGTCAGCCGAATGGGGTCCGGTTACCCCGGACGTCATGCAGTTGGATGTTATGGAGCCCTAGGGCCAGCCACATCCCGCAATAAGCTGCGAACAGGATCCGAGGCAAGCGTTATAAACCCGCCACAGAATCAATCTCGATGCTCCAAAGTCCCGAAGAGATGTCCTCATGCACCTAAACCACACAAATGCCTGAGAAACGAAGAATCAAACAATATTTCCATTGCTCCTCCTTGGGCACCATGCCAGTCCAGTCCAGTAAAGGGGGGTCGCTAAAGGGACCGGCCATGCAACCCAGAAACACCTCCTTGACAAGCGTTTTCGATCACATGCAGGAAAAACCCGAACTGACCAAAGGTTCCGAACCAGCAACAAAGGGGGGTGAAAGAGAAAGGAATCCAAAATCCATGCCCAATGACTTCCAACAGGATGTTGGCTGCCTAACGGATCCTATAACGGGCGAGCCACGGGCACGTCATGCTTACGACAACTGATGTTGTTTCCCATAGTACCCAGATCCCCTGTCTCACTAGCTTGTCCCCGTTGAAAACACCGGGAGATGGGATGAGCACCCCCGCAGGTGGAGCATTTGGTGCACGAGGCACCCCATGTACAACGATTGTCATTAAATGTGCAACAACAGCCTGACCTCTGCCGCGTTGATGAAATTGCTCGTCACTCTTCCACCATAGGTACTACAAGCATTCCAAATGTCCTGGTAACAGACCAATGCGGAGCACTTGTGAGGCGCCTTCTCCCCAATGACACTAGCCAGATTACAAACGAGTGAATCCAATTACCAAAAGTCCTGGGGAATTCTCGCCATCCTTCTCCCCCAGTGGAGGAGCCTCCTCCACTGGCAGGAGGGAGAAAATCTCAACAAATTCTCCATGTCCTGTGCTCTGCTGACAACAGATCTGAGTGGATGGAGGCATATTATGCCTCCATCAACTCCGAAGTCCCTATGGTTCACTCTGAGTGACTGCAACTGGAGGTGTTCCTAGCTTTCAATGTAAACACTGTATTTTCTCATGAGAAAGGCTGCAGGGAGTTAGTTTTCACCTGAACAACCTCATTAAGCTGAAGTTGTTAAGGTGACTATAGTGTCAATTTAACTCAATTAATTGATCACATGGTCAGTCCAATTAACAAAGAATTCCTAAAATCCTGATATGGATTACTCATATTGGTTACATACCTATGTGATCACAAGACAAGTTCTAAAAAACAAGGTATAATAGTTTTTAACTATTTGATAGACATATAACTCACAGAATTATTTTCTACCATATATGGATATAACTGTTATTGTTCCTATCAAACTACCCTGTAGTGTACATCATTATATACAGTCAGAATTGTAGCCATATATTTCATTACACTACATGAGGATATAAATGTCATATTTTTATATAATCATATATGGTGCACATAGAAATTGATCATCTGAATTTTAACAATATCATATTGTCTGAATACAATCTCTGACCAATACTGTACAAATTAATCTAAGTCAATTTAGGTCATTATCCAAGTCATAACCGGCGCCCAGTTGGTCATTTTTTTATTTATAAACCTTATTGCTCATTTAAGATTATCACAGTTAAGATGGACATACTGAGACTAACTTCCTGATGTTAAAAATTAAAATTATGAACAAAATATCCATTTATGCAAATAAGAGTTTAATTGACAGAAGGAATGCCTCATGTCTTATAACATACAAATTCACAGATAGAGGTTCACTATAAATTCTTTGGTGAGACCCTTCGGGCTCAATGTATCCAGTGTGCGGGTCCAGTAAGCCTCTCTCTTTTTAAATTGACCCACACAGTCACTCCCTCTCCTTAATGGTAATACTTGGTCTATGAACTGGAAGTGTAGTTGTGATGTTGTGTATATTTTTGTTCTAAAAAGTGAGCAGGGATCGGTAGTTCGACCTGTTTGGCTCTAATAGTAGATTTATGTTTATTTCGTCTCTCTCTGACTTTCATTGTGGTCTCCCCAACCACAAGGACATTTGATAGTGTACACTACATAAGAGGATTCACCCGTGTAATATCGACCAGTGTATTGATGGAAAACTGTATTACCCTTAATAACTGAATTACATGAACTACAATTATGGCATGGAAAAGCGACAAAAATTGGTGGAGACAAAACACGCTGTTTTTTTGTTGTTGTTGTTTTAATGGACCAATATCTGCTCGGACAAGAATGGAGAGATTGAAATTGTGAATGATGTGTGCTATTCTTTGACTCTGTGAATTAAACTGGGATACAAAAGGTATTCTGGATAAATTGTGCACCGTTTTCCTCTAAGGTGCCAAAAGAGAATCTCTCTACACAAAGTATTCTATTCTTTTCTTTATCTAGATGCTTGGCTGGATAGCCGCGATTTAAACATTTTGTACCCATCTCTCCCAAACATCCTGAGCGTGTGACTGGGTCTGATACATACCTATTGAGTGGGGGGCAATGATTCAATAATTCTCTTAGGGTGGCAGCTCGTGTATTCTAATAGATTATTTCTATCCGTTTATGTAAAAAAATTCTATTTGGTCCCACACCATACGCCAAACACATCATTGATGAATCTCCACCACACATGGAGATTCATCGATGAATAAATCGTGCGCATACACATGTGTAGTTTCGAATCCATCCACAAATAGGTTGGCGTATGATGGAGCCATATTAGATCCAATCGTGGTACCTTTTAGTTGTCTATAATAGCTGTCTCCAAGTATAAAATAATTGTTATGCAATAAGATATCCAAAATACTCATAAATAATTCTATTTATTACAGTCTGATTAAGAAGGTTTCTAATAGCATGCAAGCCTCCCTCATCTGGAATGGAAGTGTATAAACTTACAATGTCCCATGTAAACAAAATACATGGTACATCAATAGTAAATTTGGCTAATTTTCCTAATACATCGCTACTATCTAATATATAAGATTTGGATTTACCAACAAAAGGTTGTAAAACTTTGTCTAAAAAATAGAAAGGGGTTGCATAACTGATTCCGTACTTGCCACGAGGGGTCTAACTGTGGGGATTGTCAATCGTATTTTTGGTAATATATAAAATGTAGGTATTACTGGATGTTCTTCTATTAAATAAGCTTTATGCGTCTTGTCTAGAATCTCTTCTGAATATGCTTCTTCCACCATATCATTAATTTTCCTTGCTGGGGTAGATGTAAAATCCCCTGTGCAAACCACATAAGTCTCTCTATCACTCAATTGCCGTTTTACCTCTTTAATATTATCCATCCTGTTCATGTCCACCACTGCACCTTCCTTGTTAGACGATTATTTTTCAAAGAATTCAGTGCTTCTCGACCTTCTTTTCTCAGATTAGGGGGGCAGAGATGGTCATGAACAGAAGAGCATAATGTTTTAATTTCTCGATGGAAAATTTTTGAAATTTTTTACCTCTGGTCAATGTGGAGGATTGAAGGTGCTTCGACTCCAGAGATTAAAGTCCCTGGTAGTCACAGCATCTGCAATGTGACTGGACTATCCAACAGTATCCCTAGTTGGTATTCTGGAAAACAAAAATACTTACAAATTAATAGATCTAAAGAATTTTTCTAAACTCACATATAAATCAAATGAATCTACCTTAGAAGTTGGACAAAATAATAATCGTCCTGATAATACTTTGAGTTCCCATTAACCCAGTACAATATCTGAGATGTTAACCACAATTAAGTCCTTCTGTTGGGATTGTACATCCATGTATTATATATCTTCTTCTCTAGGTTAGGATTGAATCTGGTTCTTGTTCTCATGTCTGGATCGCTGTTAACTCTGTCTCATCCTCCACCTCCTCTGTTGCTGTGGTGTCCTAATCCCAAAAAAGAGTTAGAGTATTGTGTACTGGAAGACTGTTGATCATCTGAGGTGTCATAATCTGTGGTAGCTGAGGTTGATGTTTCTCCTGTAGTATATGTGGCTTGTCGTGATCCTGTGATATATGTAGCTTGTCGTGACCTAGTGAATGTCCATCTATTTTTTTTAATGTTTTTCCATGTAAAGTGTCCATTGATATACTCTGTTCTGTCGCCTGTGTTCCTTGTTGTTGAGCTTTGACGTCTGCAGATTGCGGTGTCTGCTACCTTTACAGGGCACCTCCCAGGCATATGGTCCGATTGCTGAACCGAACCTGTGTACTGGGTGAATTGTTTCTTGTGTGTATTCTGTGTCAGATTTTGTGTGTTATTGTGTATATACTGTGTCAGGGTGTGTATGTCATTGTGTGCATTCTGTATCAGTGTTTGTGGGTATATGTCATTGTCTGTATTCTGTGTCAGTGTTTGTGTGTCATTGTGTGTATATACTGTATCAGGGTGTGTGTTATTGTGTGTATTCTGTGTCAGTGTTTGTGTGTCATTGTGTATATACTGTGTCAGAGTGTGTAGGTGTATGTCATTGTGTGTTTTATGTGTCAGTGTTTGCGTGTAATTGTGTGTATACTGTGTCAAGGTGGGAGTGTGTCATTGTGTGTATGCTATGCCAGTATTTGTGTGTTATTGTGTATATACTATATCAGAGTGTGTGGGTGTTATTGTGTATATACTGTGTTGGGGTGTCATTGCGTGTATTCTGTGTCAGTGTTTGTGTGTCATTGTGTATATACTGTATCACAGTGTGTATATACTGTGAAAGTGTGTGGGTGTCATTGTGCATATACTGTATCAGAATGTGTGGGTGGGTGTCATTATGTATGTACTGTATCAGAGTGTGTATGTGTTAATGTGTATGTACTGTGTCAGGGTATGTGTGTCATTGTGTGTATTCTGTGTTAGTGTTTGTGTGTCATTGTGTATATACTGTGTCAGAGTGTGTAGGTGGTGTCATTGTGTATATACTGTTTTTAGGGTGTGTCTCATTGTGTATATACTGTGTCAGGGTGTGTGTGTCATTGTGTATATATCACAATGTGTGTACCTGCCAGATATAATAGAGATGGATATTCTGGCTCCATTTCTCTCACCCAGAGTTCAGTGGGAAAGGGGAACTCCTTGCACCATAACCACTAGAGCAGACTGTAATGGTTATGGTTCTATGGTGTTCCACAAGGGGGGAGTGGGAGAATCTCTGGGACCCAGAACTAACTTGGTTAAAACCAGTAAAGAAGGGAACATGGTGGCCAGGACCAGATTAAGAGCCCATTGGGCCTGGTGCTGACAATTATGATGGGCCTAATTACAGAATCTTTTCGACCAAAAACACGAAAACGACCATACGGAGATGGTGTTGGAGGGAAACTCAAAAGAAAACACATACTCTATGCTAATCTCTCTCTAATTTATGATTTAATCTTTCAAGTAAATCCATAACCCCTAACAGCAGTGTCGAGTGAAGCAGGAAGTCAATGGGCGAGGTAAAAGAGTGGGCCACTGGCGCGAATCACATGACCAGAACAGCCAAAAGGGGAGAACATGCCTAAAAAGGGGCCATGCTTGTCCAAAGAATTGGAAGGCTAGCCTGGCATGAATGCATGTCAGGCTGCCTGCCAATCATGCAGGCTGTCCAACTAAGGGCGTACTATGCAGGCAGCACACTGAGCTTGACATAAATGCATCAAATGATGCACCTCCAAGCTTTCTAAGGACTGTCCCCTAGCACTCACATGTCCACTTGTCTCGTTATCATCTTACTAGCAGGCAGAAGTTCCTGGTATATAATCTAAGACAGAGAAAAGGTGGATGTAGAGAATGTAGAAGAAAGGGGACATGCCACAGTGTTAGAGAGACCAAAGTCTGCATTACCTTAACTAATTTTATTGTCAGCCAGTCCACACAAGTTTTGTTCCCTTACTTGAAAGGACACTATAGTCACCAGAACAACTACAGCTTATTGTATTTGTTCTGGTGAGTAGAATAATTCCCTTCAGGCTTTTTGCAGTAAACAATGTCTTTTCAGAGAAAATAACTCCACTGGCAACCCCTTTAGATGGCTGCTAGAGGTGCTTTCTTGGACAGTACCTCCTAGTGTGCAGCACTGCCATTCAGTGTCTAAACCCTCTGCATGCAGACACTGAACTTTCTTCATAGAGATGCATTAAATTAATTCATCTCTATGAGGAGATGCTGATTGGCCAGGGCTATGTTGGACTTGTGCTGGCTCTGCCCCTGATCTGCCTAGTTGACAGTCTCAGCCAATCCTATGGGGAAGCATTCAAATTGGCTCAGACTACCACTTCTGATGATGTCAACAGACTGAGTCAGTTCAGAGGCAGACAGGGGCAGAGCTAGCAGCTGCAGACTTGAATACAAGTACCATTTTACTATATTTAGGGAGGCAAGAGGGGGCAAGATGGTGGTTTTAACATAATAGGGTCAGAAATACATGATTGTGTTCCTGACCCTATAGTGTTCCTGTAAGCAAGAGTATGTGAAGAGTAGTTAGGGTTGCCACCTTTCCTGGAAAAAAATACCTTCCTTAATAATTTTTTATAATTAATTATGTATGCGTGACATCACATGATGTAAATCACAAGGAGTGACATAAGAGAAAATTCTGTAGAATCACAAACAAATTACTCACAGTTTGATTCTGCTGTATAGAAGGATTGCTCCCAGTGTCTCCCTGTCTCCCAAGTCACCCAGTGTCTCAGAGTCCCTATGTATCACAGTGTCAGTGTCACCATGACGCCCAGTCCCCTAGTCTCCCAGTGTCCCCACGTCTCAGTGTGTCCCCATGTCACTAGGATACTAGGACATGGGGACACAGTGAGACATGGGGATGATGAGAGACCTGGGGATACTGAGACACTTGGGGACACTGGGAGACATGGGGGCACTTGTGGATACAGCATTGGGGACACTGGGAGACATGGGGACACTGAGACATTTGGGGACACTTGGACAAATGGGGACACTGAGACACTAGGGACACAGAGACATGGGGACACAGACACTGGGAGACATGGGTACACTGAGACATTTGGGGACACTAAGACACTAGGGACACTGATAAACATGGGAACACAGACACTGGGAGACTAGGGAACACTGGCAGAAATGGGGACACAGGGAGACATGGGGACACTGAGACACTGGCTGGGAGACATGATGACACTGCGACACCTGGGGACACTGGGAGACATGGGGACACTGAGACATTTGGGGACACTTGGAAAAACAATGAGTTAGATAAACACTTGTTAATTACGGAATTGATGATTGGATAGGGCCATGTTACTTGTTCATTATATTGAATTATATTTTATTTAGATTATGATGAGGTCATTATATGTGATTATCCATGATGAACATAATGTTTTTTCATAATCTACTATTTGGGATGTCAGGTTAAAAGCAGGTATTGCAATTAAGCCTGATTGTAAAAAAAAAAAACCCTCTTTCTTAGTATAAATTTATAGCCTGATTGTAATAAACTTCTTTGACAGTATGAAATTTACATTTTATCCGTGGAAGCACCCCATGATCTGTATTTTTGATTCAGACACAAATTAAATGTGAATTTAAATGTTTAATTTTATTCTTAGGGGGTGCCTTCTATTATTGCGCTATGTTGCACATGCGCATTGTTGATGTGCTTCTATCTTCGTTCTTTTGTAAGTGCTCAGTTTTGCGCATGTGCTACACTATATTATAGAGCGCATGCACGGTATTCTACTGTCGCGAATGCGCAGTGTGCTTTATTAAACTTATGTGCCTGCGCTATATCACATCACTGTGATTTGATGGGATTAGATCATGTGACAGTCGGCGTCGGGTGTGTCTTAGACACTAGACGTAGTCACATTAACGTGCCCTCGTAACCATACCCAGAAGTGGGAATTCTCAGCCCGGCTGTACGATCTTTTCCTCATTCTATTAGAGGTAATTTAAAACGAACAGTTTATAATTAAATAATTAGACATTATTGTTAATCAATTGAGATCTTATTGGCTATGTTGTCCTGCTTTCCCTGACATCCTAAGTACTTGAGATTGTGATTGGAGAGACAATTATGTTTTTATTAGTATGGAATGATTATGTCACTAATTAATTGTAATTAGATCAAATTTTTTTTCACTTATGAATTGTTACATACACCTATATATTGTCTGTGTGATATGTGCTTTATCAGCTTGACAAAGGCCCTAAGGGGTCGAAACGTTGCTGTTCAGTTCCTTGTTCCAATAAAGATTGCCTATATTTTGCCTATGTTTCCCCATTTGAATTTCTATATTCAAATGGGGAAACAGGGAGAAATGGGGACACTGACTGGGAGACATGGGACACTGCGACCCCTGGGTTTCACTGGGAGACATGGGAACACTGGGAGACATGGGGACACTAGGGACACTGGTTAGGAGACATAAGGACACTGGGAGACATGGGGACACTAAGACACTAGGGACACTGGCTGGGAGACATGAGGACACACAGGGCGACATGGGGACACTGAGATATTTGGGAACTTTGGGAGACATAGGGACACAGACACTGTGAGGGATATGCTGTAACTTCCTATCCCTGGCTCTCTCCACATACAGTGACCCCACTGCTCGGTGCTGGTATTGCAGCGTAATCTCCGTCTGTACTGAGAAAAATATCTGCATTTATATTGCCGGTATTACTGCAATACCGGCATGGCCAGGTAGCCTCAAATACCGGTTAGGTGGCAAAAGAGTAGTGTGTAAAAAAAAAAAAGTTAACATTTTTGAATTTTTTTATTTTTTGTAAAATGGGCCTATTCCATGGGCATGGGCCTGGAGCTGCAGCTCCATCAGCCCATATGTTAATTCGGCCCTGGTGGCGGCACTGTAGCCATTGGGCACAGTTAATTTTGAACTAATAAAATACTGTTTATTTTCTGACATTAACAGCTCGGACATTCCCAGCTCGAATCTCTCTCTCGGGATTAAGGTGGAATCAAGATCTGTCAGAAGAGGAGATGCTTGATATGAAGATGGCATGGACTTCTGACCATGTGAAGACTGTGGTAAGAAGATCATGGTAACGCAGGGGAGAGGAAATGTGGTCTTTATCTAGTAATTTTTACTAACCTCCTTTAAAAAAAAAAAAAATAGCTTAATAGTGATGAGATGAGGTGAGCTAAGGTGGGAGAATTCTAGGTAGAAAAAAGCCACAGAGATTATTAAAGATGAAGCAATGGCCATTGGTTATAATATCGTTTTACTTAAAGGGACACTCTAGACACCAATACTACTTTAATGCATGTTTTTGCATGTTCAAATATTTATAGTTTCTGCATAAAATAAATAAATATTGGGGGGATGTAGTGGAAAGGATGCTCTTAATACACTTTTATTTCTTTTTGTTCGGCTGTCCGTACACGCCCATTCATTTACCGAATCAACTCTGTGTGGTCCCCTTGTTCGCATCTTTTACCGACCACCCCTGGCTATTAACCACAAATTGGTTATTAGTTCAAGTGCTTTCCCTGTGTGGCCGCCGTTTGTATAACCGAACACTCGTGTTCAAACAACTGGTGGCCATTTTGTCTCCCAAACACAGGCAGCGGTACATGGTCATCGACAGCGTGGAACTATTTTCGGCTACACGACCCAACGAACACCCGATAAACTGGTACCACTGCCCATCCAACTTCCCAAACATTTATGAGAATGGCGTTCATGAGGCATAAACTACCAAACAGGGGTAGTATTCGTATCCTAACAGACAGGGAGAGCATTTGTCAGTGTTCGTGCAAGAACCCTCTAAAGATGACCGGTTGTAGCCTTGTTTTTTCTGGAACTGTTTTGAGGCATCACCTCGGCCAGTCAAAACTTAATTCGAATGGTGTTCCCGAACCACTGAAGGGATCTGAGTGATATTTTGGCAAAGTGTGCGCTCAGATCTAAGCTATTCGTGATGTGACTTTCGTGGAAATCTGAAGTATTAAAATGCATTTTTGTGTTTTAAAATATTGTAGATTTTTCTGTACCTGAGAGATAATTGACTTACAGCTTTCGTCATGCAATAATCTCTCAGGCACAGAGGATCTTGGGAGGAAAAGTTTTTTTGTATAGGAGACTGTAACAGAGAAATGTTTATGATATTTACCGTCCTGACAGGAATAGTTGTGCCCATCTGCAACCATGCGCCCGGATACCTGATAAACCCAGCATGTCTATGGCCGCTGGCCGCTGCGGATCTATACCACTTTATAGCCCCATGGCCGCCCACATTGATGACGGCGTCGGCGTGCGTATGACCTCACGCCCGGGCAAGTTTTGGGGTCAAAGACTAGTTACAACCAAATTTAAGCTTAGTTTTACATTGTCTCATTGCCCTGTCATGGTTTCTGCCTGATGGTAATCCAAGAGTGCGTTCCTGATCTTTATTTTTTGGTATTTGACTTTGGCTTCATTTTGACTTCTCTGATTTCTGGTATCCTTGACTTTTGGCTTTTTCTCATCGCTGTGTCTGATTCTCTATCCCTGACCTCAACAAGTATTCTGACTATTTTTGGATAAGTTAAGTTCGAGCCATTCTAAGGTCCTGTTAAACGTTATCCTTAGTCCTAGGTGTGATACAGTTCTACGTGTGGGGTCAATTCGTAATCCTGACCGAGACCCCATGTAGGGGTCTATGCATAAAAGCTGTGTGTGGCCAAAATAAAATCAGCTGACTCCTAGAACTGTGTGTCATCCAATTACTGGGGAAATTAGCTATATCTACTAACCAGCACTTCCCTTCTAGCTCCAGAGGATTACAGTGGAGATATTCAGTCCCAGAATTGCAGCTCCGCTACAGGGGATAACATTGATTTTTACCACGGAGACAACCTGATTTTACAGATTTTTAACCAGCACCACGAGAAATCCACGCCTGAAACCCAGATATCTAGTTTGGGGCACACATTGCCGATCGATTGATATATTGTATCTGAATGAGCTGAACAACAAACCAACCTGCATTAGGAGAGGACACCCAGGGAGTCATAGTAAGGATATCACTCCATGTCTGTAATTTATCTGACTGTCTGCAGCCAGGCTGTGAATCAAAGACAGCCCATTCAGTGCTGTCAGTAGCTGAGACTGTATATGTACATTTGATATGGAAGCCTTTCTGGCATGAGGGGGTGTTAAAATTTTTTTTTATTTTGTGTAGAACTATGAATATTTGAGCAAGCAAAAAATACAGCATATTAATAAGGCTAAAACCTATTAAATGTGTTAAGGTATTATTGGTGCCCGGACTGTCCATTAATTATAAATGTAGATACATGTAAGTAATGTTCAGCGTTTTTATTGTGAGGATCTTAAAGGGACACTCCAGACCCCTAAAGCACTTTAGCTTGCTGATGTGCTTCATATGTGAAGATTGTGTACTCTGTGTTTCATTTAACACAAATTGTAGATGTTAATAAATCTTTTAAATAAACCTTGTTACACCCCCCTGGCTGTCAATCAGAGAACTGGTCCTGTTACTTCCTGGTTTGTTTAGATCAGTGGAGATAAATTCAAGAAGCAGCAATGGCTCAGAGCACCTGCCTTGCAAAAACTTCTCATTGAGCTGCATTGGCAAGTCTGTGATTGGACAGCCACAGAAAGTGTGGGTGGGGTTAGAAGGGGAGGGCTTGCAAAGGCTGCAGACAAGAGTTTTGCAGCTTTTATAAGCTGTTTTTAGATACACCCCCCAATGAAAACAAAAGCATTTTTAAATTCATGGATGTTTTAATTTGAAGTATATCTACTAAACAGTATACATGTTAATTGGGCAGAAGAGTGTCCCTTTAATGTCTGAACAAAGCCATATCATGCAACCAGTATGGCTTCTCAAGCACTTTGTGGGCAGCATCGATAGGACCAACACAGGCGTGTAGGACATAGAATGACTATTTATAGATGTCTTACACTATAAAGGGAAACTGTCACTTCTTTGGAATTTACACCAATACAACAATGAGCATCACCTACCTGGAACAACCCAGTGTACTCTGCCTGGAACAACCCAGTATATCCTACCTGGAACAACCCACTGTACTCTGCCTGGAACAAGCCAGTGTATCCTACCTGGAACAACCCACTGTACTCTGCCTGAACAACCCAGTGTGCCCTACCTGGTACAACCCAGTGTATCCTACCTGGAAGCACCCAGTGTACCCTGCCTGGTACAACCCAGTGTACCCTGCCTGGAACAACCCAGTGTACTATGCCTGGAACAACCCAGTGTATCCTACCTGGAACAACCCAGTGTACCCTGCCTGGAACAACCCAGTGTACCCTACCTGGAACAACCCAGTGTATCCTACCTGGAAGCACCCAATGTACTCTGCCTGGGACAAGTAGGTGTGTACTGTTGATTGTTATAGTGTACCCTGCCTGGAACAACCCAGTGTATCATACCTGGAAAAACCCAGTGTACCCTACCTGGAACAACCCAGTTTATCCTACCTGGAACAACCCAGTGTACTCTGCCTAGAACAACCCAGTGTACTCTGCCTAGAACAACCCAGTGTACCCTGCCTAGAACAACCCAGTGTACCCTGCCTGGAACAACCCAGTGTATCCTACCTGGAATAACCCAGTGTATCCTACCTGGAACAACCCAGTGTACCCTGCCTGGAACAACCCAGTGTACCCTACCTGGAACAACCCAGTGTACCCTACCTGGAACAACCCAGTGTATCATACCTGGAACAACCCAATGTACTCTGCCTGGAACAAGTAGGTGTGTACTGTTGATTGTTATAGTGTACCCTGCCTGGAACAACCCAGTGTACCCTACCTGGAACAACCCAGTTTATCCTACCTGGAACAACCCAGTGTACTCTGCCTAGAACAACCCAGTGCACTCTGCCTAGAACAACCCAGTGTACCCTGCCTGGAACAACCCAGTGTATCCTACCTGGAACAACCCAGTGTACTCTGCCTGGAATAACCCAGTGTATCCTACCTGGAACAACCCAGTGTACCCTGCCTGGAACAACCCAGTGTACCCTACCTGGAACAACCCAGTGTATCATACCTGGAACAACCCAATGTACTCTGCCTGGAACAAGTAGGTGTGTACTGTTGATTGTTATAGTGTACCCTGCCTGGAACAACCCAGTGTATCATACCTGGAAAAACCCAGTGTACCCTACCTGGAACAACCCAGTTTATCCTACCTGGAACAACCCAGTGTACTCTGCCTAGAACAACCCAGTGTACTCTGCCTAGAACAACCCAGTGTACCCTGCCTGGAACAACCCAGTGTATCCTACCTGGAACAACCCAGTGTACTCTGCCTGGAATAACCCAGTGTATCCTACCTGGAACAACCCAGTGTACTCTGCCTGGAACAACCCAGTGTACCCTACCTGGAACAACCCAGTGTAGGGTACACTGGGTTGTTCCAGGCAGGGTACACTGGGTTGTTCTAGACAGAGTACACTGGGTTGTTCCCTTTTATGCCTGGGGGTTATCCTACCTGGAACAACCCAGTGTACTCTGCCTGGAATCCTACAGTGTATCCTACAATAAATCTTTTGTTAGGATCTGGGGCAGCCAATACAAGAGCATTAACAAGGGCCTCACAGAGCTTGGAAAGCCACCTCACACTCCGGGGACCACAGTACTTGTCGAGGTAATTTATTTTTCGTCAGGTCGTCAGGGGTTTGGCCAGGGCGCTATAGTCTGGTACAAAGCTTCTATAATAGCCGGCTGTCCCCAAGAAGGCCATGACTTGTGTCTTGGTACGGGGAGTGGGCCAATTAGCAACGGCCTCGATCTTAGCCGGTTCTGTCCGTTGCTTACCACAACCAACTCGGTGGCCAAAATATTGCACCTCCACCATACCAATGTGGCACTTGTCTGGTTTCAAGGTTAAACCAGCCCCCCTAATCCTGTCTAATACTGCTCCTACGTGTTCCAGATGTGCCTCCCAGGTATCGCTATTGTAACGGATCACCTGGCACCCCGACTGTGTACCTCCGTTGAAGGATGCTCCTAGCACTTCCTGAGGACTCCAAGCACTCTGGCAGACACCACAATCACTGAACCGGAGAAACAAATAAATTATCCCAAGCATATGAATGCTGTAGACAGTTGAATAGGAACCATACGAATAGGTTTACTCTCCTAGCAGTCAAACTGAAACAGCATACAATAAATCCTTCCCCCAATAATGAGACGACACTTCACTTTGAGGGTTAAAACAGGAACTCCCTGTACTGTCACATACAGTCTCTTTTATTCCCAATCCACAATCCCACAGGGCGTTACAAAACAACCAATCAATCCGTACAATACACCCAGACACTCCCTCGGGTGCATGATGGTGCTGGATTGGGGTGCTGGAGCTTGCGTCGGGTCTTCCGTCTTCCTCTCCCTGCTATCCAGGTCACTCTCGCACCCCGTGCCAGTGCTGTAGGCTTCTGTGTGGAGTTCCTTGGGACTGATGTCGATGGGACTCCTTCCCCTGCATTTAGAGATCTTGTCCCAGAAGTCGGCGGATAGGCGGTCTAGCCACTCCGACAGTGGGGGCCGACAGGGCTTGGGTGCTGGGGCCCACCTGGCTTCCGCCATGTTGTGTGTCGGTGGTCCGGCAGTGCTGGTGACCTGAGGTTGGTGCCTCCGTTCTGGGCTCCATGCTTTAGTGGCCGGAATATCCCTCACCGGCAGGGGGGAGGGTTCCGGGGAGACCTTCAGTAAAGTAGGCTGCAGTTGGCTGAGGGATCAGCCGCCTCCCCCATGCCTCATGAGTAGACCGCAAGGACTCGGTTTTGCATCTTCTCCATAGTAGACCCCTTTCTCTGGGGCTTAAAAGCAGGCAATATGCAGTTTGTTCCTGTAATTTTGGCTGATTTTTGGGCTGTTTAGCCCGGAGCTCATCTGAAGTGCGACCGCTCAGCTTGGCTGTCAAGCTCCGCCCCAGAACAGCTAACATTTTTGAATAAAGGGAGGAGTGCTGAACATAATGAGAGATGGACAGAATGGAATAAATATAAAGAGAGCTTACAAACTGCTCGAGTAATATAACACCTTATGGAGCTCTTAAAAATGATAATAAAACAAAAAACGGAGCTGAAGATCTAAATAAAAGACCATAAAAATAGTTCTATAACAAAACTAAGATATTATAATAGACAAAAAATGAAATGGTCAATGGACCCAAGAGTAACAGGAAAGGAGTGAACAGGGTGGAATAGAGGGGAGGGATAGGGAAGACGGGATTAGTTTGTGACTTTAAATGTTTGTATCCAGTTATATATCACATAATGGAATGATGTATATGGAATTATACTGATAACGTATGTTATTTATGTTATATGTCATCTAATAAAAAAACAAAGATAGATTGGGGTCTAACATCATACCCAAGTATTTGAAAGAGTGGACTGCGGTCAGTGTGCTATTTGAATTTGTTTTGATGGATAGGTGGGAATTGTGTAATTTGTGTAATTTAGGTACTGTTCCAAAGATCATTGTGACCGTTTTGACAGTGTTCAGGAAGAGTTTGTTTTTAGCGATCCACTTTTCTTCCTCTGTAAACTGGTCTTGGTGTCATGCGGTAACACTTCCAGGTTCGGCACTCCGCTGTGTGGAGCCGGACCCCGTCCCCCTCTGACGCAGCTCTGACGGTATTTAGGGAGACTGCGCCAGAGAGAGGGTGCTTGGTGATACTGGGAGCTACTTCCGCCAGACTTACCTCTCCGCAGGCTCTGGCAATGTGGGTCCTACTTCCGAGTATGCACGCCGGCTTCTGGGACACGCCGGCTCTACAAGCTCTGAAGTCGACCTAGCCTTCTGGGCTAAGACAAGTCTGTTTCATGCCATAGAGGATTACTGGAGAATGGAAACTCACTTACTTTACAAGGGGACCATATCTCTGAACTATTGGAGGACTACTCAGATTAACCTTAAGTATATCTTTCAGCTATTTGTCTACAATATCATTTATTAATGAACTAATGCTTGCTTACTGAAATCTTCACTGCTACAAGCTACTAATTATATGGAGGACAACTCCCATCATGCTTATTAACTGTGAACTGTTCTTGCTTTGCAAATACTCTCAGCAGTGGCGTACTAAGGGGGGGGCGGGGGGGGCGGTCCGCCCCGGGTGCCAGCCGGGTGGGGGGTGCCATGGCCAGCCCCCCGCCCCCCCCATGCTGCAGCCGCCCGAGCGCTCTGTATAGAGCCTCAGGCGGCTGCAGCTTTGCCCGGGCGGTGCTTCCATGAGGGCGGACCGCACCGCCCGGGCGCAGCCTGAGGAGAGGCTGACAGGAGGGAGCGCTCCTGTCAGCTCCCTCACTGCAGCATAGTCCGACGGGTACAGAGAGCAGCTGTCTCCTGTACCCGGCCGGACTAACAGGAAGGGAACACTGAGTGTGCACTTCCTGTTAGTCCGCCGGGTACAGGAAACAAAAGCTCCCTGTACCCGCCGGCTATACTGGGCTCGGCCACGCTACAGGGAGGTAGGGGGGAGGGGGGTGAGAAAGAAGGGGTGGGTGAGAGGGAGAAATAAGGGGGGTGAGAGAGAGGGGTGAGAAAAGAAATAAGTGGGGTGAGAGGGTGAGAAAAATAAATAAGTAAAGAGAGGAAAGTAGGTTGTCATGGGGCGAGAGGGGTGAGAAAAAGAAACAAGGGGGGTGAGAGAGGTGAGAAAAATAAATAAGTGGGGGTGAGGAGGGGTGAGAAAAAGAAATAAGGGGTGAGAGGGGTGAGAAAAGAAATAAGTGGGGTGAGAGAGGTATAAAAGCACAAGGGGTGAGAAAGAAATAAGGGGGGGTGAGAAAGAGAAATAAGGGGGTGAGAAAGAGAAACAGGGGGTGGAGAGAGAAATAAGGGGGTGAGAGAGAAATAAGGGGGTAAAGTGGAGAAAGAGAAAAGGGGTGAGAGATAATAGGGGTGGAGAAAGAAAGGGGGGGTGAGAGAAAATAGGAGGGGGGGGTGAGAAAGAGAAATAAGGGGGGGTGAGAGAGAAATATGGGGGTGGAGAAAGAGAAATATAAAGTGGCAAAAGAGAAATTAGGAGGGGGGTGAGAAAGAGAAATTAGGAGGGGGGTGAGAAAGAGAAATTGGGAGGAGGAGAAGGAAATTGGAGCTGGAGGAGAGATTGACATTCATCACATACACACAATGCACCCCTTGCACACAGAAAAACACACAATGCATTACACACACAGACACACATACACAAGCAATGCAACCGTTACACACAATGCATCCCTTACACACACAGAAACACACAATGCATTCATTACACACACTCAATGCACCCCCTACACACATTCAATGCATCCCATACATACACAGAAACACACCTTGCAGCCCTTACACATACAAACACAATTTCACACAATGCATTCCTTACACACATATCAGGACATCCCCTACACACTCCACCCCCTGTGAACAAACTCATTGGTGGAACATGAAGGTGGACCCTGGGACCCAGACCTTGATCTGTGTAAAGGACCCCCAAAAATGGAGCTGCTTCCAGTTCTCCCAGAACATTGATTTTTGTGACCACAGTTACAAACCGCCTCCAGAGAGCCTGTTCTGCACCAGACCAGTGGAGCCAGACTGCAGCTAGAGCCCATCATCATCCTCATCTGGTTGTAAGTAGGCAATCTAGTATATTATTCGTGGCACTAAGCTCTAATTTACCTCACATTAAAGAAACACTATAGTCCCCAGAACCACTTCAGCTTAATGTAATGGCTCTGGTGTCTATAGCCTGTCCCTGCAGGCCTTTTAATGTAAACACGGCGCACTGCAGCACTGGCGTTAGTTAACATGGCAAATCATATGGGTGGGGCATTGTGATGTCACATGGGGGGGGCGGCAAACTTTACTTTTGCCTAGGGCGGCTAAAATCCTTGCACCGGCCCTGGCTGGAGGGGGCTGTGTGAGCTGTGGCCGCACAGTGTCCCATGGTAGTTAGGGTGCCGTGCGGCCAGTACAGCTCACTCAAGCAAACAGCTGATAAACTGGCCGCACGGAGGAAATGTGTATGTGTGACTGTCTGTCTGTAACTGAGTGTGTGACTGTCTGCCTGTAAATGTGTGTGTAGGGCTGCAGGGATTTTGTAGAAGGGGGTGGGGGTTTTGTATTGGGACAGGAGTCTTTATAAGGGGGGATAAGCAGGGGATTTGTGGAAGGGGGTTGCGGGGGTTTTGTAGATGGGGCAGTACAGGATTTGTAGAAGGGGCAGGACAGAGGTTTTGTAGGAGGGGCAGGGCAGGACAAGGGTTTTGTAGGAGGGGCTGACAGCGGTTTTGCAAAGTTTACAAATTGTAAAAAAAAAAAATAAAACCTTTAACATTTTACAGGTTCTTTTGGGGGGGGGGGGGGGGGGTGCCAAGCACAGGATCCGCCCCGGGTGCCAAATGCTCTAAGTACGCCCCTGACTCTCAGCTACTTGCTTAAAGTTACTATTGAAGATTATTCTCATTAACCCAAAGAATGTTACTTAATGCATCTCTGAGGAAATACTTATTAATGAACGTTTGTGTTGTTGATTACTCGCACTTCTTCTTATTGGATTATTGACTAAATGCAATTCATTTAAGTTTAACACTTATTAAAACTTCGGTTGAATCAAGTCACCAGCAATTCTCTCTCTTCTTAAAGCTACAGTATTGATACTTTAAAGATTCTCAGTTTCTTCACTATTGTAATTAGGGAGTTTTACAAGCTGCAGTTGAGTTCCAAACCAAATCACCCAAGTAGCGTAACACTTGGAGCAGAGCCTCAAGTTGAGGTAGATTGGATTTGCTCGCATAGATTACTGTGTCGTCTGCGTACATGTGTACATTTAAGGATTTGCAGACATTAGGCAGATCATTTATAAATAATGTAAATAGTAGGGGGCCGAGAATGGAACCTTGGGGAACACCACACGTGACTGGGAGAGGGAGGGAGTCGCTGTCAGAAATGGACACATATTGCGAGCGATCCGATACATACGATCGAAACCAGGTTAGCGAACGATCACCAATACCGGAGTTTTTGAGTTTGTGTAGTAGAATGTCGTGGTCTACTGTGTCAAAGGCCTTGGCAAAATCAAGGAAAATAGCTCCAGTTAGGTTTCCTTGTCCCATGCCAGTTTGGATGTCATTGCAAACTTTTAAGAGGGCAGTTGTAGTGGAGTGAATCTGGCGAAAGCCCGATTGATCAGGGGTCAGTTTGATTGTTGGTAGTACTCACATAGTTGCGTATGGACACATTTTTCTAAGATTTTTGACAATACTGGGAGCAATGATATTGGACGATAGTTAGAAACCAAAGTAATGTGACCACTTTTATGGATAGGCACTACTCTTGCAGTCTTCCAAAGTTTGGGTTTGTACCCAGACACCAAGGATTTGTTAATTAGGGTTGCGACAGGTTTAGCAATTGCCGGTGCACTGAGCTTCAGCAACATTGCTGGGATTTGATCAGGTCCAGACTGGTTTTTAACTTTTAAATTATTAAGGTGATTATTAACAACACTAACAGATGGAGGCTTCGTATTTGCTAAAGTCTCTCTTTACTAGAACTCCACAGCAGCACAGAAAAATGACCAATCAGAATAAAGTTAGGTTCTATAAAACTCCCCTCCCCATACAGCATTGCCTCTTTCTTTGCTGCTCCGCATCAGTACATGTCAAAGTACCATTGCCTCCTGCTTATAGTGGGTGGCTTTGGGATTTTATTGCTTATATACAGTATTTTAGTCTAATAAATAGTATTGTTATAATACTTGTGGGATTTTATTTTCATAATGCAGTATTGTTATAATCCTTATGGGAAATTTATTTTGTATGCAGTATTGTTATAATCCTTATGGGAAATTTATTTTGTATGCAGTATTGTTATAATCCTTAGGGGAATTTTTTATTTTTTTTTGTAATGCTATTGCATTACATTATTATAGGAATTTTCTTAGTGCCTGAAACTCCGGGCCATCTCTGTGTCTTCATCTACTATTGTTGGCCTCTATCCCCTCGATCCTGCCTCCCTGTCCGTTCTTCCCACTTTGCACATAGCCGTGTGTTTTTCTTATGGTTGCCGGGGTACTCGCCGGTGAGCACGAGTACCTGGCGGCCGTATCTATTTCCCCACTTCACTGCTTCGCCGCAAGTGTCTTCACTTGCGGACCGCGTGGGTGCAGTGTTGCGGGGGGAATCTAGCGAGCGAACAGGAGTACCCAGCGGCCGGATTTTTTTCCTCCTCGTGAACGCTTCACCGCGGCCGCCTCCGCCCGCGGACAGCGTGGGTCCGACCGGGCGGGGATGAGGGTGTCCATGGAGGTCCGTTTGAGGGGCTTGTGAGTCAGGACTTATTCAGACCTAGTTTGCTTGCGCTCTGCGAGGGCCCCTTCACTCGATGTAAATAAAGGGTTACATTTATGGTTTCGCTTACCTGTTATGGACGTCACTCACCTATTTGGTCTGTACTCTATGCTCAGTGTATATATATAGTTAGCTCCATGGGATACCATATATTTTTTATTATATATATTTTATACAAGGGCTGGAGAGCAGCCTGTAGGCAGTACGCCCTGTACTGCTGAGTTTCCTGCAACAGGATATCTTTGTTTTGATCACATACATTAAAGGTCTGATAGTTTTCCTGTATAACCTATATTACTACTCTGCCTAGGGGGTTTTACGTATTGGAGTTTTTACCCTAGTTTTTACCATTTTTTTTCTACACATGCAGATTGACCCCCTGCTACTGTCGGAACACATCACCATTGATTGGCCTGCTATGTCTGTGCCCCATTTATCGGCCTGCTGTATCTGTGACCTTTTGACTGGCCCGCTCTATCTGTGCCCTTGGCTTGGCCCGAGCTATCTGGGCCCGAAACACCCTTTTGGCCACAGGCCTGGGAGTATATCACTGAGAAAAGCCCAGTACCCACTATGGACATGGAGATAGGTGGGTGTCCAGGCAAGCACCGCCTTACTATCCAAGAGGACACCAGTATACGGGCACCTAAAGATGATTGGAGGGGTAAAGGCCCTAAACCTCAGGCCCTGAAGGGTAAGGTTTTTTATGAGGACCCCCGGGCACGCCACTACGGTTTACACCAACCCGGCGGCGGCACAGCTCCAAGGAGAATTTCGTACTAGCAGGGACCAGTGCTAGACGCCAACAGTGGAGAACAGTTGCCTTGCCTTCAGCAACTAACCATCTAGCTGCCTTCCCGGTATCCATCTTAGGTTTTAGCAGTTAGTCCTCCGTCAGGTTTAGCTCCTGACCCTTTCAGTTGGGTTTACTTAACTTGCGGTTCCGGTCTGCTATTTACCTTCTCCCCGAGGTACGTATTTAGCGTTATCTACATTATTTGTCGTTTCTTGGTTGTCGATCCTTCCAATTGTCCTATCGCTTGGGTCGTCGAGAGGCCTGACTTGACCTCCCCCGACTTCCCAGGCTCTCGTGGATTGCGGAGAACGTCTCCAGCTTTTCTCAGGCTGCCGACGGTCATCCTGGACCCCGCGCGCGCATGATATCCGGGCGGCCCATTGGTAGATTCCATCATTATTCCAGAATGGTAATTTCTCTCATCATCCCTTTCTGCTATTAGAGATGGGCGCTGCTCGAGGTCGTTAGACTACCCCATCTACCATCGGTCTGGTTTATTACCAGTTGATTCCACCTCTCAGGTTAGCGATTCAGAGAGGTCTCGGGTCAGAGAGAGACCAACCTGAGGATCTCAGTCTTATGCTGATATTAGTAATGGTGTACCCCCGCAGTTGGTCACCCTGAGTCTTTAAGGGACTCTAGTTCGGATGACAAGAGGGGGCGGCCCTCCAGCACCTCAATCCGAGGATGATAATTTATTTTCACAAACAGAGAGCGAACCCCTCTCATATACGGAACCCGACCCTCCCTCAACCTCAGCCCAATACTGAGGGCAGGTTTTGAGAGACACATCCTCGTAGAGAGAACCGGTCACAGATGTAGACTCTATTGTTTGGCTATTAACAGGTGCGACCCGCTCAGGATATCAACCGGACGCTGACACGAAGTTTGGTCACAATATTAGAGAGCGCGGCTCTCTCATACACTCAACACACTACGGTGCCGTCCATTTGTTCATCACACAGGCTTGTACCTGTATAGGACAACGATGATGGCATAGAGGAGTGTCCCTCCTGCATTCAATTAGATCTAACAACCGTGATAACGATTTCGTTATAGAGGGCTGCCTGATCAGGTAGGATATACATATTTAGACTGGATCCCTCTATTTCACCTCCTGTAGTGGATCTACTGGATCTGGACCACTGTACCACGAGCAGGAAATACTCATGGAGGTATAACGGTGGAGACTCCCGCTTATTTACACACACTCCTGGAGACGGTACGGCTAACGCATGAGCCTCTGGTATTACAAGAGTGCAGTTTTTGGTCTGTTTTGCGCTACATGATACAGACAATTGCATTCTGTTTTCGATATCCAGACCATTGCGAACAAACTGTGCAGACGTTTTTTCCCATATCAAGATGACATGATATACTGAGACCCTCATGGAGCAAACCGGCACTGCCTTGCTCGGGTAACAAGACTAGGGAAGGCCCACTACCTGGTCTGCAGGTACACCATATGCATGGATCGCAGGGAAAAACCGGAAACCCTGGTTGACTTGAGTTCCCTGGTCATTACAAGCTTGAGATAAGATGACAGGGCTGCCCCTACTCCTCTGAGCACATATCTGGAGAACATGGTTTGGAGATGGAGGGCCCTCCGTCTATCCTCCATACCCCTCACGGGAGCCGTCTTGGCTTGGGTTCTCACTAACACATTTTTTACTTTTAAACTACCATCAAGGAGATATTCGAGACTCTATGGAGGAACCCGGTGTACCCCGACTCCTACACAGACGTCGAAGTCGGGTCGCTGCCTACCACTGGCAGACGCATATAGGGCTGCCGACATTCTCAAACGGGACAACACATGACTCGGACGATTGAAGCTAGACCCTTTTTTTTTTTTTTTTCGTTATATCCGTGCTTTGGCATCACCTGTCGTGAGCGAAGGGACTTTACGCCTTGCATGCGTATTGGAGAACGCTAGGTGTTCGCGGGACTCCAAGCTAAGAAGGGTGGTATCCCTCTATAGGGAGACTTTGACTTCGGTTATTGAACTCACATTCCTGGGTCCCTTGACCAATGGCCTACTCTGGGACTCTGGGAAATGCGTGCCCGAACAGTCAGGGGTACAGGGACCTAGGGGTCTCGCTATATTATACTCTATCTTGTAGGTGGTGTGTAGACCAGGAACCCCTACACGAATTTTGACAGGTCAGGCATGGAACAGGATCGTACTACCGGTGATTGGATTATTTCACTCTCTCACTACAGCACGTGAGGACTCTTCATTGTTATACAGGTCCCAATCACCATTGGATCCGTACATTTTATAACTCTTAGATGATGGCATATATGGATGGAAATCTCAACTCCGGTTTACGTTTCCCATCCCTTTGAATATTTCTGGTACTCACTAATCCCAGGATAGTCGACCACCGCCCCAGCACACAAGTTCTGTTTGGGACCCTGATTGGACGCCCTTTTTGGGGTCCTTTCTCTGCCGCAGCCGAGGATTACACAGTCCATTTTGAATATTGGGATCACTTAGGATACGGCTGGTTTGACCACACTTTTGCCTGCATAATAATTTTTTCTCGGATGAGACCTCTCACCGGGTGAGTCATGAGGGAACGAAAGTTCCTACTCAGTTCTATTATGGAAATGGTGGTGGACTAAGTAGCATTCCTCGAGATTGGTGATCTACCGGCAAGGCCACATCAGCGGGTGACCATGGCACGATCGGAGGAGCCACCGTCCAATCAAGAGTTGAGACATGGTGGCAGTTTCTCACCGGGGCCCTAGGTCCGCAAATGACCTTAGACATTACAATTACAGGTAAATGACTAATAGGTCAGCTTGGCAGATCATGATCCAGCTGCTAGGAAACAGGTCACAACCCTACGTACAATGGATCTATCAACGGATGGTGTTTTTTTCCGTATTTGGGATGATTCGTCAGCTGGCATCTTCATTGATCCGTCTACTGTCATTTATTGCTGTTGAAAAGTCCATTTAGGATTGCTCGGATAGCTCCCAGAATAGGTACCAGTGAAACAAACAGCGTTGGATTTGTTGACTGAGCGTTAAAACAGCAAATACGAAGCCTCCTGACATGTTATAAAATTGTAGATTATGCTAGCTTTAGTGTACCTATAAGCCTAATTTTATTAATGACAGGAGGCGAGTATTTCCAACCCGTTCTTATCCCTCCCTTGTATAATTTTAATAGTTGGATTTATCAGGTACGTATGCAACTCTGCTTGTTGTCTCTGCTACCTGTCACTTGTTCTTATGTCTGTCTTTTCATAAGTAGGGTTGGGATATCTACATATTAAGGTAATTTTGATTGCTACATTGGGTACCTACATTACATTAGCTAATTAATCTGTTCGATTCTGTTTTTCTCTCGTTTCAGTTTACAGTCCATCAACGCCATCCGGTTTGACAGTTCTTCTCGGATGTTGGACATTGTTGTATTCATCGTATCTAGGACTTCGTTTCTTCTCCATTATGTTTTCTGCCTTTTATTCTGTTTTTATCGCAGCTTGAAAGAGGAAATGATGCAATGGGAAGGGAGTTTTATAGTACCTTTTTTCTGATTGGTTGTCTTTCTGTGCTGCTGTGGAGTTCCAGTAAAGAGAGACTTTACTCGCCTCCTGTCATTAATAAAATTAAAATTATAGGTACATTAAAGCTAGCATAATCTACAATTTCTCTATACAAGATCTTTAGTTGGGAAGTTTAGTTCAGAATGCGTGTAATTTATTAGTTGGCAATCAGAATGGGGAAACATCTGACAAAATAATTATTAAAGGCATTTGCTACATCTAAGTAGTGTTGCAGGGTTTGGTTGTCCCCTTTGACAGTGGAAAGTTTGGAGTGGATTGGGGGAGTTTGTAAGTTGTTTATGATTTTCCAAAAGTTTCTAGGATTTGAAATGTTATTGTTCATATTTTGACTGAAATATTGGGCTTTGGACAATTTTGTTTGTTTTTTGCATGTATTTCGCCATTGTCTGTAGTCACAGTGATCGTTTATGGAGCCAGTACGCTTGAACTTTGACCACAACTTTGACCATAATGAATCTCAAAACTCGAATGAGTTCAGCTGTAATCGAATTCATATGTGCCCCTTTTACTCTCACCTTACGCAGCGGGGCATGCAAATTCCAAACTTGTAGGAGTTGGACTGAAAGAATTCAATTGCACAGTCTAGATCTGGTGATTTTAACCTTGGGAGAGGATGAAGTAGCCTTTATTTTGCACACGCAGTACACTAAAAAGTGATCATTGAAACTGTTAAGGAGAACACCGGCCTCCTGGATTCTATCAGGAGAAGTGGAGAGAATCCAATCTAGCAGGGTATGGTTATAGCTTTTAATGTTTATGTGAGTTGGGAAGGAGATTATTTGTGTTAGTTGCAAAGTCTTTAACATTGAGCTATGGTTTCACTAAGGAGATGGGCTATGTCAGATAGGGAATGCACTGGGGAGCTAGGTGGGTGGTAGATTCCTGCAACAATGATAGGTATTTTTGTGGTTAGCCACGATTTAGAGAGCACAATGATTTGGGGCTTGTAATGTGAACACCATGCTTACTGTGCATCGATTTTTGGTAGTAAGCTGCGGATATTAAAATAAGCCTGCGGAGAGGCCTTTTTTAGCTGAAAGGCTAGGAATGGAATCTGTTGAGGGACCAGGGTTAGACTCCACATCATTTGCAAGGGCAAGTAACATGAGTAATAGGAATTTGGACATATTCTTAGTATTGCAATTGTAGGGTTTTATACTTTTGTGGGGTGGGGGTTGGATGGCTTGATTTCAACACTATTATTACAACAACAAAGCAGGCCATGATGTATAAGAATTTGGTTCTCAGTTTGTGGGGAGTGGTGCTTAAGATGGTAGTGGTAGGAACATTACTATTATTACTATTATTATTATTTTTATTATTTTATTATTTATACATTCCGTAGCGCTGTCCAATGGGTGGACTAACAGACACGTAATTGTAACCAGACAATTGGACGTACAGGAGCAGAGAGGTGGAGGGCCCTGCTCAATGAGCTTACATTCTAGAGGGAGTGGGGTATAGTGACACAAAGTCTATTACAGTTCTTCGGTATGCGATTGACTCCATGGGAAGGCTATCTGGGGTAAGTCCATTCGTGCCTTTAAACCTCTCGAACGGCCGGTATTCGCATACTTCTGTCGATTGAGAAGGGGAGGTCGACGGCTTCAGCGGTGTTCGGTTGAAAAAGTGTCCATTTTTAGTTCCATGAAATAACCGTCGAACACCGCTGGTCTTTCGCATGGTTAAAATGGCCGCCACCTCGTGGTCGACATACGAATGACGGCCACCCTGTATTCGGTTTTAATTGAGAAGTGTCTGTGGTTAACCGCAACGTTCTAATTGGGATCAATAGGTTAACCAGCAGCACACTTCTCTTCTGGGAGCCGTCCGTTCAGTAGTTCCGTTCGACAAAAAAATACATTGCCTTAAAGGCATACGAATGGGAAAATTCATACAAACGGCAAAACAGACGAACACAGCAATTCTAGTTCATACGGATGGGTATGTCACAGAGGGCTTAGTAGGTAATTTTTGACAGCTGCAGGAGAGGAGTCATGGGGGTGGGGGATAAAAACCTGCTTACAGTTTAATTGATATGCTTTCTTGAAGAAGTGAGTTTTCAATGATTTTTTTGAATGAGTGGAGACTGGGTGAAAGTCTTACGGAGAAGGGAAGGGAGTTCCACAGACAAGGTGCAGCCCTGGAGAAATCTTGGAGGCGAGCATTAGAGGTGGGAGTACGAACAGAGTATATAGGTCTTTGGCCGAGCATAGGGGCCTTGACGGGACATACTTGTGTATTAGGGAGGATAGGTAGGTTGGAGCAGCATTATGTAGGGACTTATAAGCAAGCACCAGAATTTTAAATTGAGCCCCATATTTAACTGGAAGCCAGTGCAGGGACTGACAGAGCAGTGAGGCATGGGAGGTGTGAGCGGACAGGAAAATGAGCCTCGCCTCTGCATTCATTATAGATTGCAGCAGTGCAATCTGGGAACACGTAAGACCACTGAGAAGGGTATTGCAGAAGTCAAGGCGAGAGAGAACAAGAGCATGGACCAGCACCTTTGCCGCACCCGGGGTTAAATAGGGGCGAATGCGCACTATGTTTTTTAAGAGGGAAACTACAGGATTTGGCGATAGATTGGACATGAAGGGTGAAGGAGAGGTTGGAGTAAAAAAGAACACCCAGACAGCGAACCTTCGAGGTAGAAACATAAAATGTGACGGCAGATAAGAACCATTTGGCCCATCTTAGAGGTGATGGTAGCGCCGTTGACTTTGAGGGAGACAGACACCGGAGTAGTGACACTTGAAGGAGGAAAGACCAGAAGTTCTGTTTTGGACAGGTTGAGTTTAAGGAAGTGAGCAGCCATCCAGTTGGAGATGTAAGAGAGGCAGTCAGAGACACGAGTCAAGATGGGAGGAGAGAGATCAGGAGAGGACAGGTAGATTTGCGTGTCATCCGCATAGAAATGAAACGGAAGCGAAAGGAGCTGATGAGTTTACCAATGCAGGCAGTATAGATACACAGTAGGGTACCAAGTAAAGAACCTTGGGGGACGCCGACAGAGAGTGATTGGGGGCAAGAGACAGTCAGAGAAAGAAACACTGAAAGAGCGCTGGGAGAGGTAGGAGGAGCACCAGGAGAGAGCAGTATCCCGTAGATCAAAATTACAGAGCATGCAAAGAAGCTGTTGATGATAAACAGTGTCAAAGGCAGCAGAAAGATCAAGGAGAATTAGGACAGAGTAATCGCCACGAGATTTAGCAGCAATTAAATTGTTGGATACTTTGGTCACAGCCGTTTCGACAGAATGACCGGCACAGAATCCTGACTGAAGGGCGTCAAGCAGAGAGTTGGATTCAAAAAAGTCAGTCAGTCTGATGTACACGACTCTCTCAAGGATCTTGGAGGTAAATGGCAATAGCAAGATAGGGCGGTAGTGTAAAGAGTGTTACAAGGATTTGTAATGGAGCACCTCTGCTAAGGACAGCTTCCAAGCTGGAGCAGGGGAAAAAAATTCAGCGCCTCAGCGCTTCTGCCCTAGTCGCCATGGCTTGACTGGGGTCTTGGAGCCTCGCCATCCTGGAGCAGACTAGGGGACTAGCTCAATCCACTCCCAGAGACTGGATTACACACAGTCCTGGGAGCTCTAGTCCTTACAAGGACTTTCCCCGCTGAATCCTCCATGCTGGTACAAGCTGGAGCAGGGATTTGCCCTTTCCCCTTCCAGTAACTAGACGACACATAGTTCTGGGAGTACAACTGGAATATATTTTAATGGGACATGGTACAGCCAAGTTATATACAGATTCCCAGCAGGGGGTCTCCATACAATTACACACAAACCCCTCCCCTGTGCCTGTCAGTCAGGAACTGTACAAACTCCATCATCTCCCAGGTACAGAAAAGCATACCTCAAAACACCTCAAAAGTGCATTTTCAATTTCAAAAGGGGTTAATTGATTGTATGGAAGGTCGGAGCTTACAACCCAATTTCCTCTTTGAAGCTGGGACCCCAACAGAGCCACTCTGCAAGGTGTGAGAAGTCACACATAAGTGGCCTGGAAGTCTGGTTTCTGTACAAACCAACTCTCACATCTGCCATATGTCTTGATTGCTTCTTAGATAAGGAGTCCTTTGATATGCCAATGATCACCAGCTCTCAAGAACAAAAAAACACACCAATATCACATCCAGAAGAGACACTAATATCTATCCACAGATTAATACGCAAGCCTCAGTTTTCTCATATCTAGAATGGGACAAGCACAATCTTCTTTGAATATAAGGCATTTGATTTGATTAGTTACTTGCTGTTGATTGTTGGTTAATTAGCTATTGTTTGCAAATAAGCAGAGGCCTACCCAGGTGTTAAACATTCCTAGTGGGTGGTGATTTTAGGAGTTATATAAGGGTTGTTGTCATTAGCTTGGCTAATATAGCTTGGTTGCTTCATCGAAGTGTTGCTTCTAAGTGTATAGTTGGAGATATTCTGGAGATAACCTGGAGGTAATCTGAGGTATTCAGGAGGATAAAGAAAAAAGTTAAGATTAGTTTGAGTTAAATTATTCTCCTCATTGGAATGGCATACTTAGTTTAATAGTTGCTATGCATTTGTTTCACATTCCACTTTTTGGAGGTTTGGTTGTTGTCTAATCTGTAGACAGTTCTCTATCTTGCGGCAGGAGATTGTATTTTTGAAGTCTGAGATTTGTAAATTATCTGGTGAACAAACTCAGACTGGAACTGCTGCAAAGCCACTGCCGCAGAGACATACTAGGAATGGCAGATGGATTACTGTAGGATCTGGTAGACTTAGAGTTGTGGATAAAAGGCATTTTTCACATTCTGTTGCTGTACATAATTCATTTTCTGCACTTTCAGAATGTAATGGTGTTGTGGAGAGAGGCACTGAGGCTAGTGGTGTTGTGGAGAGAGGCTTGGAGACTATGGTGAGGCCTAATAGAAAGCAGTTGTTGTTGGGGGATTCCATCATAAGAGGTGTGGAGATGGACAATGGTGGTCTTGTGAGGTGTCTTCCCGGAGCTACTGCTCACAGACACAGGAGACGTATCTGTAATATTGTTAAGCAAGCAAAGCAGGAAGGGGAATTGGATGTACTTGTCCATCTGGGGACAAATGACTTGGCTTGCAATAAGGTTTCAGAGGTTAAGGATTTGGCTTTATTTCTCATGGTAGCTCTGTTTGGAATGGAAATAAACTGTACAAAAAAGATGGTTTGCATCTTTCCCAAAAGGGAACAAATGTTCTCAGTGAGCAGTTCAGAGGTTTTGCTAGGATATATTTAAACTAGGAGGGGGGTGGCAAAAGGGTGATAAAACATCAATCCAATTGTCCCCCAAAACAAGGACAGAAGGTGCCTGTAGCAAGTGTTAAAAAATTATAAGCTTAGACTCATGTCAACAAATGCTCGCAGTTTAGGGAATAAGATCCATGAACTTGTGGCAATAATGGCAACTGATAGTGTAGATTTAGTCGCTGTTACTGAGACATAGTATAATGAGAAAAATGACTGGGACATAGCAATACCAGGGTAGAAAAGATAGGGAAGGCAAGAAAGGGGGAGTGGTGGCCCTGTATGTGAAGTATAAAATCTAGCCTAATAAAAGTTAGTGAGGCAAACATAGTCCGTTTGGGTTACGTTAGAATTTGGTAATCACACAGTAACTCGTGTAGGTGTGAATTATAGGCCCTCAGGACAAATTGAAGAGTTAGATAATCTACTAGTTGAGGAAATAGCTAAAATGGCAATGAAGGGGGAAGTTATCATCATGGGTGACTTTAATCTTCCTGATGTAAATCTGAAAACAAAATTAGCTACTTGTGCCAGGAGCACACATATTCTAAACTCCCTACTGGGATTGTCTCTAAAACAAGTTGTTGAGGAGCCAACTCGTAAAGAGGCCATACTAGATTTAGTGTTAACAAATGGAGATTTGGTATCAGATATTACTGTAGGATCCAGTGATCATCAGCCAGTGTGGTTTAATATAAGAACAGTGACTGAGTCACACCACACAAAAACAAAAGTTTTAGACTTTAGAAAAACAGACTTTTCTAAAATTAGAATATGTGTAGAGGAGTCATTATCAGACTGGAGCAATTTAAATGGAGTCCAAGAGAAATGGGATTATTTAAAAGTTGCACTATTGAAGGCAACAGAAAATTTACTTGTCAGTAAAAGCAAAAAATTCAAGAAACCACTGTGGTACTCCGCAGATGTGGCCAAAATAGTTAAAAACAAAAAGTTAGCATTTAGGAATTCTAAAAAAACTCAGGAGGAAGACAAAATGATCTGTAAGATTAGGCAGAAAGAGGCTAAGCAAGTTATAAGAGCTTCCAAATCACCCATGAAAGAGAAAATAGCACAGTCAGTAAAAAAGTGGGACAAAATTTTTTAGATACATAAATGAGAAAAGAAAAGTAAAACAAGGATTAGTTAGATTAAAAACAAAAGAAGGAAGGTATGTAGAAGAGGATAAAGGTCTAGCTGACTGCCTCAATTAATATTTTTGTTCTGTATTTACAGATGAAAATAAAGGAAAAGGACCTCAGTTCAGAAAAAGGATAAATGAGTAATTTATTACACGTGAGTTTACAGAGGAAGAGGTTCTATTTCAACTGTCAAAACTAAAGACAAATAAGTCAATGGGACCTGATGGAATACACCGGAAGCTATTAAAAGAGCTTAGTGGTGTACTAGCAAAACCATTAACATATTTATTTAACCAATCATTGTTAACAGGAGTAGTCCCAGAAGATTGGAAGTTAGTGAATGTTGTTCCCCTTTTACAAGAAAGGTAATAGGGAGGAGTCGGGCAACTGTAGGCCAGTAAGCCTTACTTCAGTAGTGGGGAAAGTGATGGAAACCATGTTAAAGGATCGGATTGTTGAACATCTAAAAACACATGGATTTCAAGATCAGAGACAACATGGGTTTACTTCAGGGAGATCATGCCAAACTTATCTTACTGATTTTTTTGATTGGGTAACTAAAATAATAGATCAGGGTGGTGCAGTAGATATTGCTTACCTAGATTTCAGTAAGACTTTTGACACTGTTGCACATAGAAGGCTTATCAATAAACTGCAATCTTTAAGTTTGGATTCCAATATTGTTGAATGGGTAAGACAGTGGCTGAGTGACAGGCAACAGAGGGTTGTAGTCAATGGAATATATTCAAAGCTTGGGCTTGTCACAAGTGGGGTACCTTATTTAGGTAAACTAGAAAAATGGTCAGAATTGTGGCAACTGACATTTAATGTGGATAAGTGCAAGATAATGCATCTTGGACGTAAAAACCCAAGGGCAGAGTACAGAATAGTTGATAGAGTCCTAACCTCAACATATGAGGAAAGGGATTTCTGATGCCTTAAAGGTAGGCAGACAATGTAATAGAGCAGCAGGAAATGCTAGCAGAATGCTTGGTTGTATAGGGAGAGGTATTAGCAGTAGAAAGAGGGAAGTGCTCATGCCATTGTACAGAACACTGGTGAGACCTCACTTGGAGTATTGTACGCAGTACTGGAGACCGTATCTTCAGAAGGATATTGATACTTAGAGAGAGTTCAGAGAAGGGCTACTAAACTGGTTCATGGATTGCGGGATAAAACTTACCAGGAAAGGTTAAAGGATCTTAACATGTATAGCTTGGAGGAAAGACGAGACAGGGGGGATATGATAGAAACATTTAAATATATAAAGGGAATCAACATAGTAAAGGAGGAGACTGTATTTAAAAGAAGGAAAAACTACCACAACAAGAGGACATAGTCTTAAATTAGAGGGACAAAGGTTTAAAAATAATATCAGGAAGTATTACTTTACTGAGAGGGTAGTGGATGCATGGAATAGCCTTCCAGCTGAAGTGGTAGAGGTTAACACAGTAAAGGAGTTTAAGCATGCGTGGGATAGGTATAAGGCTATCTTAATTATAAGATAAGGCCAGGAACTAATGAAAGTATTTAGAAAATTGGGCAGACTAGATGGGCCGAATGGTTCTTATCTGTCGTCACATTCTATGTTTCTATGTTTCCATGTTTCCAACCAAGCCGAAACATGATTTGCAAACAAGGGGACCCCACAAACAATACAAAGTTAAATAGCCCTGACCTGAAAACAAGAAGGATAATAATAATGAATCGAAGCATTTTCTGCTGGTTTCCTCCTTGTGTCCTCCTTGGTAAACTCCTATGATTCAAGGCACTTATTAGCACTTTATGGATAGTGGCACACAGTTGGAATGTGGCTTGTGATAACGAGCATGTTTAATTCTGCAATCAGAACTTCCATGATTATGTGCTAATGGGCGTCTGCATGATTTTTTTCAGGGGGTGGCATATTTGTAATGACATCCATGTTCGACCCCTTTTTTCAGGAATAGACGGGCAAAGCAGCCCTGTAAAAAAATGTATGCTGGCCCCATAAGTTATTGTGCCATGTAGTGTGTGTGTGTGTGTGTGTGTGTAAATATGTGCATGTGTGTATATATATATATATTATTGGTATGTTTCTTTTTCTGATTCAAAATATTGGTTCTCGCAGTGTAAAAAATTTAATTATACACGAAGCATAGGTACATGCAGACACAGACAGTCTTACTGACACAAGCGCACAAGCTCACTGATACACAGACTCACAGACAGACAATCTAATTGATACACATAAGCTCATTGACATAAAAACACAAGCTCACTGATACACACAAATAGGCTCACTGACAGACAATCTCACTGACACACACAGACAAAGCTTACTGGTACGCACACACAAACTTAGTACAAACTCTGACACTCACAGAAGGTTACACACAAGCACACAACAGACAAGCTCAGTGACACACACACACAAGCTCACTGACACACATACACATGCTCACTACAGACAAGCTCCCTGGCACACACATGCTCACTACAAACTCACTGACACACACATGCTCACTACAGAAAAGCTCACTTACACACATGCTCACTACAGACAAATGCACTGACACACACACACACACATGCGCTCACTACACCTATACAAATGCTTACTACAGACACACTCACTGAATCACATATGCTCACTACAGAAAAGCTAGCTGAAACACACAAGCTTGCTTACACATAAGCTCACTGACACACATGCACATGCAAAGCCTGAGGCACTAAATAGCTGGGGATTTGGGAGAGAGCCTCACAATGCTCCCTCTGGCCCTCTGAAAGCCTAAATGTGGCCCCCAGCTAATAAGTTGCTTTTGCTTAACATTTACTGTCAGGAATAGTTTGTTTCTTTACATTGGAGAAAAATATTTCCACTTCTTTAGTTTTAGATTGTGTTTGTAATAAACTAGTGTCCGATGGAATCTCTAATGCTTTATGAAATGTCAAGCTCTCCTCATTGATTCTGTAGCGATACCCATAATGAGCCATAGTCATGTAATCTCCAAAACTACAGGAGCTAGACAATGTCTTCAAACACAGACACAGTTTCACGCAACCCAGGGTGCACACCTACCTGTAACCATAAAGAGCTACAGTGTACACCTTCGTAAAACTACCCTACATAGATTAAATCTGATCCATTTAATCCTCATACTTTTCATGATTTTTTTGATTGATAGCATTTTTAACAGACTGTGTGTAAACGTGTGGGTCATTGGTGGAGTCTGTGCCCTTGTTAAGGACTAGGAATAAATTAGACTCCAGTTGTGTAATCTTCAGGGATTGGGTAGGATCTGGTGGGAATGTCTGTGATAGTCTGTTCTTGGTTTTCCCTAGTTCCACGCTGGTCTTGGGAGTATCGATGGCTACCTGTCAACGTCTATTCAGCAGCTGGAGTAAGTATGGAGTACCTACATATCTATTGGGCAGACTAGATGGTCCAAATGGTTCTTTTCTGCTGTCACATTCTATGTTTCTATGTGACAAACTGTAGCGAGACCTGAGTAACCTGGCTGGTTATTCCCTTCGGTAAGGATAGATCAGACCCATTTCCCCAGTAACTGGACGGGACACAATTCCAGGGTACATCTTTGACAATCTTTATTTGGGCACACAGCTTTTTTGCACAGACCCCCACAGTGGGTCTCCTTCCAACACAACACAGGGACACGCATGAGTACACATTACAGACAGGGGGGTGAACTTTGGGGCTCAGCGCCCTGGGACGGGAAGGGGGAACAGGGTTACACTTTATATGGATGAATAGCCCCGGGTCCCCCCTAGGATATCAGTGTTGAAAGACTGGGGCTCCAGGCTCTGTACATCCCCAAAATTAGTTCCATGGCGTTGCTTGGTTTAGCCCGATGAATTTAAACTTTGCGCCCAAACCAAGCAACAACCAATCAGCCAAAAGGGCGCGAACCAAATCGCGCCAATCAGTGTTAGGGGGAGGAAGGAGTTTCGCTGCCCAGTCCGAAGAAAGGACGCAAAACTCTGCTGCACCAATCGGTGCTCGAGGAGGAGAGGGGTTTCTCGGCACCAATCTGCTGAAAGGCATGAATGCTATTCACGCCAATCAGCGCCCAGGGACGAGAGGGGTTTCACCGCCCAATCAGACAGAAGGGCGTGAAACCCTGTTTGAACAAGTGCTCCTTCTCGGATTGCTCGTCCGCTCCCGGCGCCTACTCACGCCGACCAACCAGGTCGGCACAGACTTCCATGCAGCCAACGGGAACCCTGTGGCCCCCTGCTGGTGCGCGTCCCTCTCTCCGGTTGATACCCACACTCAGGTATCCGCCGGAGAGAGCGTTCGTCTGGGTAGCCACGAGCCTAGCCTTGTAGCTCCCAGGTTTGAGAGTGGCAAGTGATTATAGCTCCATTAGGAGCAGAGAGGATGATCCCTGACACAGGGATCGAAGACAGGGTATGCAGGCCGTTTTGGGAGTCGAATGCTCCCCCTGGTGGGTGTTTGGTGATACGAACCGGCGGCCACCCAGGGGAAGCACGCCTGGGTGGCCGCGGTCTGCTAAATGTTCTAATTGGAGTATCGGGATGGTCCGGCATGGTTCGGGAGACGAAAGCTCCCCTGGTGGGCGTTCGGTGATATGAACCGGCGGCCACCCAGGGGAAGCACGCGCCACTTGTTTCCTTGCGGTCTGTGGTTTTCACACCTCTTCAGCGAGGTGTGAACATTCCAAGTAAACGTTCTAAATGAAGCGCCAGGGTGGTCCGGCGCACGGGGCTGTAGTCAAAACTACAGAAAGGGGAAGGTTAAACAGAGGAAACACACATTCTAGGAGGGCACATCCACACATATTAAACAAGTCAATTCACAGTTAGGCAGTAGTCCCGCCACACAAACCATCCCACCAGTAAGGTGTATATTATATGTGACATGGATACATGTGTACCTGACTTTAACCATTTCTCTCCCATACACCTCCATTATTATTATTATTATTATGTTATTTATATAGCGCCAACAAATTCCGCAGCGCTTTACAAGTGGACGAACAGACATGTAGTTGTAACCAGACAAGTTGGACACACAGGGGTTGTCATCCCATTTTCACCATCTTTGGGGTTATTTAACTAAAACAGACATTTTAGGTAACAATGGACAAAATTGAAATGTCCTATTCGGCTACATTTCCGTTTCAGTTAGTAAATTCCCTGGTTAGTTCCCAGCAAGTTTAATGAATAAACTGATAATCATGTTTTCTTACGTGTCTGGAGGGTTGCTCAGGGCTGCTGCAAGGATATCCATATCCGCCACTCATGTCCCACTTAATGTCTCATTACCACGTCGGTTTGCATATACTTGTCAGTCATCCCATTGTACAGCGCTATGGAATTTGCTGGCGCTATATAAATAATAAAATAATAATCTGTCCGTGTTTTCCTCTCTCTAATATTTGGTGTTTTCCTATATTAGGCTGATCTTGCCTCTCTTCCTTAATCCACGCCAGCTTTATAAAGCTGTCTCTGTCCCAAGGGGAAATTTATCAAACCGTTCTAAAACTTGATCTAAAGTACTAAAAGTGTGACTGTAACCACGGAAAAGAGTGAACCCCTGATACATTCCCTTCTTTTATATTTTTTTCTCCATGTTTCAGAACATTTTGACAAATCTACCTCATTATCTTTGCCCATCCTCTCGCTCTTCCCATACCATAATCTGTCACCCTAACCCCACCAGCGTCTTTCTCCGATTCACCATTCTCTATTTCCCCTCCTCCGCTAGCATTTTCAACTGTTTATTAAACTCCGCTGCTATCTGTGAAGGGAGTTTTATGGGGGGGCTGTGTGTGTGGTGGGAGATTTGTGACTGAATATGTGAAGAACATAGTATGTATTTTGGTGGTTGTGTGTGTAAGCATGTGTGTATTAGGAGCGTGTATGTGTGAGTGTATGTGTGAGAGTGTATGTGTGTGCTATAGTAGCTATGTGGGTGTATCTGTTTGTACCTGTGTGAGTGTATGTGTGCAAGTGTATATATGTTATTGGACCTGTGTGAGTGTATGTGTGCTATAGCAGCTCTGTGAGTATGTGTTATAGCAGCTCTGTGAGTGTATGTGTGAGAGTTTATGTGTGTTATAGCAGCTCTGTGAGTGTATGTGTGAGAGTTTATGTGTGCTATAGTAGCTCTGTGAGTGTATGTGTGCTATAGTAGCTCTGTGAGTGTATGTGTGCTATAGCAGCTCTGTGAGTGTATGTGTGATGTTTTGTACAAATCAGCCAATAATTCCTGTATAACGTACTCACTTTATTGATACATACATAGCAGGATCTTCATATTGCTACCTTGTTACACAGGGTTTTAAATCCCTCGAACATTCCACCAACTGCCAACAGGAACAGGAAGTAAAGAACCAAAAGAAAGGAAGTTCATCATTCACAGCCAACAACAGGCCAACTGCTCAATGCTCATACATCACAATACATACACTCATACACTCATACACAGCCCAAGCACCCATACATCACATCTCCTTCCTTTCTCAACCAAAGAAAGAAAACAAAACAAAATAGTAAAAAGTCAACAATAATAAAAGAACAATTTAAAAATGTGTCCTTTATCTGCATCATTCTGTCCATCATCTTCAAGATCTACAATCTTTTTTTCAGGACAGCTTATTGTCCTTCTACTAGGATACCATTTCCGCTTTCTCACTGTGGAGTTTCTCCAACTATAGTCCCTTATTGGATCTTCTGGTTGCCAGCGGTTTGTGGCCCTCCTCTCTCTTGTTGAATGGACAGTATTTTCATGACCACAGCCTTCATGGTTACTTGAACTGTGGCTTGGCAGTTCTTGTTCCTGAGTTTCATGGGTATTTCCTCCAAATCATCCCCTATTACATCATGAGACTCTATACCAGGTGTATTGCAGACTTCAGAAATGTCATCATGCCAAACTCCATGCCAGATATCAGTGTCTGGTTGCATGAGTGGCCCTACCCACTTTGATAGGTTGTCTGTTATACATGGTCGAAGTTGATTTGTATGTCTCCGTGTGTAACATCCATCGGAGGTTAAAACTTTATAGTGCGCCGGCCCCAGAACTTCCTTTATCACTGCTTCTTTCCAACGATTCTCCTGATGATATACACGCATCCAAACAGAATCCCCTGTCTGGTAACAATGGCCTTCTTTTCAACTTGCATCTTCGATTGTTGCTGGATGACCCTTTGTTGAATCTCTGGTTTTAGCAGATCCAACTTTGTCCTGAGTTCACGGCCTAACATAAGACATGCTGTAGGTTGTCCAGTGGTTGGATGAGGTGTATTTCGATACTGTAGAAGGAACTCAGACAAATGATGTTCAGGTCTCTTTCCTTCTGCTTTCAGACTTCTCAGAAAACCCTTTAACATTTGAACAAAACGTTCTGCTTGACCATTAGTAGCAGGATAATACGGTGCTGTACGATGATGCCGAATACCGTTTTTTCCTTGAGAAAAGCCTGAAATTGTCGAGAAACAAACTACAGTCCATTATCAGAAACAATCACTATGGGCAAGCCAAATGTTGCAAATAGTTTCTGTAATGCTTTAACAGTAGCTTCTGCAGTGGTCTGCGACATGAATAGAACTTCTGGCCATTTAGAATGTGCATCTACCACAATCAGATACATTTTATTTTCCACTGGTCCAGCAAAGTCTATGTGAATTCTCTGCCATGGTGATAGAGGCCAGGTCTAAGGTTGTACGGCACCATGTGGCAGTCATGCTGTGCTTGGGCACAACCAGTGCAACCTGAAACATAACGGGCAATACCCTCATCAATGCTTGTCCACCATACATGACCTCTTGCCTTCTGCTTCATGCGGAGTATGCCAGGATGACCTGCATGTAAAATTTCAAGAATCTGTTGTAACAGAAAATAAATAACCACTCTTTCTCCCCAGACTAAGCAGCCATCTCGAACTGATAACTTCTGAGCTCTTGTTTGGAATGACTTGAGATGTATTGGAGTCTTTAGTGGCCAACCCTTGCGTACAAAAACAAGTATTTCCCTCAGCAAAGAGTCCTTGGCTGTCTGATGTGCAATTTCTCTGGCTGTTATCACCTCACTGAAATATATTGTAGATCTTTCTGTGGTAGTTAATTGTGAATCCATTTTCAATGGAAGTCTAGAGAATGCATCTGCATTAGAATGCGGAGTGTTTGGACGATATTGTATCTGATACTGATAGGCCCCCAGAGTTAAAGCATACCTCTGAAGTCTTGCTGCTGTCGTGATTGAAATACCTTTCTGTGGGTTAAAAATTGTCAATAAAGGTTTATGGTCCGTAAGCAGTGTGAAGGGTCGACCATTTATATAAAGATGGAATTTCTTTACTGCCCATACTATTGCAAGAGCCTCTTTATCTATTTGAGAATATTTTTTTATGCAGCTGTGAGCGATCTAGAGGCAAAAGCCACTGGCCCATCAGCCATGGAATGAGGCAGGACTGCTCCCAGTTCGTAAGGTAATGCATCACAAGCAATGGAAACAGGCTTTTCCAAGTCATAGTGTACTAAAAGACGTGAACTACGAACTAGTTCTTTTGACATATGGAAAGCTGAAGCACATTCTACTGTCCAGCGTCATTGTCGTTTACTCTCTAGAAGACGATGTAAAGGGTACAGGACATGAGCTAAATTTGGCAAAAAACGGTTGTAATAATTTAACGGACCAAGATAGGACCTTAGTTGTGCCACATTTTGTGGAGTTGAAGCATCCTGTAATGCCTTGACCTTCTCATCTGTTGTATGCAGTCCATGTTTGTCACTTACATGATCACAAAATTCAAGACGATCCTGCATGAATTGGCATTTATCCAAATTTACCTTCATTCCATATTCCATAAGTCTTTGCAAAACTGCCTCTACATTCTGTTTATGTTCCTCCTCTGATTTACCCATCACCAGCATGTCATCTAACAGGCACTGTGTCCCGGGAATTCCAGCTAACAGCTTGTCCATTGTTCGCTGCCAGACAGCTGGTGCAGGTGAAATGCCAAAAACCATACGGTTATACCTGAATAGCCACCGATGGGTATTAATCGTAAGTAGTGGTCGAGAATCTGGATGTATAGATAACTGTAGGTATGCATTTTTCAAGTCAATTTTGGTGAATTGCTGGCCACCTGCCAATGAAAAAATATCATCTACCCTAGGAAGGGGTACTTATCTATTTTAAGCTGTACAAAACATCACAGTATTGTAACGGACCGTTTTGCACACAAGGGGTAAAAACCGTTTAGGCGATCGTCCCCCTTTCCAGAGATGCAAGCACAGCTATTGTAGAACACCAAACACACGAACCGCCAATAAGTGAATGCTCCAAACTCCCTAACGGCATCCAATATAGCACTCCAAACACACGAACAGGAACCATACGAATCACTGCTAGCAGGCGAATAAGAAAAGCATCCAAGCGGCTTACACTCCTAGCAATCAGTCTCTATCAGCATTCAGTAAATTCCACCGAAGACGAGACAAGGCTCCGTGTTGAGGGTCAAGCAATGGTCTGTTTAATGAGGGCTACCTGCCCAGTATTTATGCAGGTCTCCCACCTGGTGGACACTCCCCTAGGGGACCAAATGGGAGACTGTGACAAAAGACAGACAAGTTGACAAATAGGACACACAGTCACATTATATTCCCACAATGCATCCTGGCTTCCTCCCCTCTGCCCTGGAGATAATTGAGCAGTAATTCAATTATCTCCCAAGACAAAGGCAAATCGCCATTATGCACGTGGGGATACTAAAACACGAATTACTGTTAAAATACACTATGTGAGACACATTACAATAAACTTATACATTTAACATGTCCCCAGATAGCTCAGGTCTAAGCGCACATTATTATGCTAATGGCGCTCAGACCACACGAATACAGTTTAATCGCCATGGAGCTAAAGTCTTTACACAGTCAGTTTCATGCGAATGGGCTCTATGGTATTCCTATCTGGGGTATAACACATTCTAGTAAAACTACTGAACGCCGGGCCGTTCGTGCACTTTCACCGACCAAGAAGGGAGGTCGGCGGCTTCAGCAGTGTTCGCGCAAAACTGTGTCCGATTTCAGTTCCATGAATTAAGCATCGAACACCGCTGTGCATTCACATGTTTAAAATGGCCGCGACCTCGTGTTCGTGATACGAATGGCGGCCACCCAGCATTCGTCAATTAAGCTGCGGTTAACCGCAGCTTCAGGGAGGCTAATTGCCGGCACACTCCAGCTCCCAGGTGGTCCAGTCATTCGTGCGGTTGTTCGGTAGATTGAATCTACCGAACACCAGGCAGAAAAGCATGAATAAAGCTTTTCTGCAGGCGAAACAAAGTCTTTTAACATGGGGGCCATAGTCCAAAGGCAGCAGGCGAGCAACCAGGCATCTCCAATGCAATGTGGCGAGATTGGTCTCGTCACAAGTATGTGTGAGAGTTTATGTGTGCTATAGTAGCTCTGTGAGTGTATGTGAGAGTGTATGTGTGCTATAGCAGCTCTGTGAGTGTATGTGAGAGTGTATGTGTGCTATAGTGTATGTGAGAGTGTATGTGTGCTATAGTAGCTCTGTGAGTGTGAGTGTATGTGTGCTATAGTAGCTCTGTGAATGTGTGTGAGAGTGTATGTGTGAGTGTATGTGTGCTACAGCAGCTCTGTGAGTGTATGTGTGAGAGTTTGTGTGCTATAGTAGCTCTGTGAGTGTATGTGTGCTGTATTAGCTCTGTGAGTGTGTGTGAGAGTGTGTGTGTGCTATAGTAGCTCTGTGAGTGTGTGTGAGAGTGTATGTGTGCTATAGTAGCTCTGTGAATGTGTGTGTGCTATATAAGCTCTATGAATGTAAGTGAGAGTGTATGTGTGCTATATTAGCTCTGTGAATGTATGTGTGCTATATTAGCTCTGAGAGTGTATGTGTGTTATAGCACCTCTGTGAGTGTATGTGTGAGAGTGTATGTGTGCTATACTAGCTCTGTGAATGTATGTGTGAGTGTATGTGTGCTATGGTAGCTCTGTGAGTGTAAGTGTGAGTGTATGTAGGCTATATTAGCTCTGTGAGTGTATGTGAGAGTGTATGTGTGCTATAGCAGCTCTGTGAGTGTATGTGTGAGAGTGTATGTGTGCTATAGTAGCTCTGTGAGTGTGTGTGAGAGTGTATGTGTGCTATAGCAGCTCTGTGAGTGTAAGTGTGAGTGTATGTGTGCTATATTAGCTCTGTGAGTGTATGTGTGCTGTATTAGCTCTGTGAGTGTGTGTGAGAGTGTATGTGTACTATAGTAGCTCTGTGAATGTGTGTGAGTGTATGTGTGCTGTAGTAGCTGTGAGAGTGTATGTGTGCTGTAGTAGCTCTGTGAGTGTATGTGTGCTATAATAGCTCTGTGAGTGTGTGTGAGAGTGCATGTGTGCTATAGTTGCTCTGTGAGTTTATGTGTGCTACAGCAGCTCTGTGAGTGTATGTGTGAGAGGTTATGTGTGCTATAGTAGCTCTGTGAGTGTAAGTGTGAGTGTATGCGTGTTATAGCACCTCTGTGAGTGTATGTGAGAGTGCATGTGTGCTATAGTTGCTCTGTGAGTTTATGTGTGCTACAGCAGCTCTGTGAGTGTATGTGTGAGAGGTTATGTGTGCTATAGTAGCTCTGTGAGTGTAAGTGTGAGTGTATGCGTGTTATAGCACCTCTGTGAGTGTATGTGAGAGTGCATGTGTGCTATAGTTGCTCTGTGAGTTTATGTGTGCTACAGCAGCTCTGTGAGTGTATGTGTGAGAGGTTATGTGTGCTATAGTAGCTCTGTGAGTGTAAGTGTGAGTGTATGTGTGCTATAGTAGCTCTGTGAGTGTGTGTGAAAGTGTATGTGTGCTATAGTAGCTCTGTGAATGTGTGTGAGTGTATGTGTGCTAATGTGTGCTATAGTAGCTCTGTGAGTGTGTGTGTGTGCTATAGTAGCTCTGTGAATGTGTGTGAGAGTGTATTTGTGCTATAGTAGCTCTGAGAATATATGTGAGAGTGTGTGTGTGCTATAGTAGCTCTGTGAGTTTTTGTGAGAGTGTATGTGTGCTATAGTAGCTCTGTGAATGAATGTGTGAGTGTACGTGTGCTATGGTAGCTTTATGAATGTAAGTGTGAGTGTATGTGGGCTATATTAGCTATGTGAGTGTATGTGAGAGCGTATGTGTGTTATAGCAACTCTGTGAGTGTATGTGTGAGAGTGTATGTGTGCTATAGTAGCTCTGCGAGAGTGTATGTGTGCTATAGCAGCTTTGCGAGTGTGAGTGTATGTGTGCTATATTAGCTCTGTGAGTGTATGTGTGCTATATTAGCTCTGTGAGTGTGTGTGTGAGAGTGTATTTGTGCTATAGTAGCTCTGTGAGTATGTGTGAGAGTGTGTGTGCTATAGTAGCTCTGTGAGTGTGTGTGAGAGTGTGTGTGTGCTATAGTAGCTCTGTGAGTTTTTGTGAGAGTGTATGTGTGCTATAGTAGCTCTGAGTTTTTGTGAGAGTGTATGTGTACTATAATAGCTCTGTGAGTGTGTGTGAGAGTGTATGTGTGCTATATAAGCTCTATGAATGTAAGTGAGAGTGTATGTGTGCTATAGTAGCTCTGTGAATGTGTGTGAGAGTGTATGTGTGCTATAGTAGCTCTGTGAGTGTGTGTGAGTGCATGTGTGCTATATAAGCTCTATGAATGTAAGTGAGAGTGTATGTGTTCTATATTAGCTCTGTGAGTGTATGTGTGCTATATTAGCTCTGTGAGTGTGTGTGTGAGAGTGTATTTGTGCTATAGTAGCTCTGAGAATGTATGTGAGTGTATGTGTGCTATAGTAGCTCTGAGAATGTATGTGAGTGTATGTGTGCTATAGTAGCTCTGTGAGTATGTGTGAGAGTGTGTGTGCTATAGTAGCTCTGTGAGTGTGTGTGAGAGTGTATGTGTGCTATAGTAGCTCTGTGAGTGTGTGTGAGTGTATGTGTGCTATATAAGCTCTATGAATGTAAGTGAGAGTGTATGTGTGCTATATTAGCTCTGAGTTTTTGTGAGAGTGTATGTGTGCTATAGTAGCTCTGTGAATGTGTGTGAGAGTGTATGTGTGCTATAGTAGCTCTGTGAGTGTGTGTGAGTGTATGTGTGCTATATAAGCTCTATGAATGTAAGTGAGAGTGTATGTGTGCTATATTAGCTCTGTGAATGTGTGTGACAGTGTGTGTGTGCTATAGTAGCTCTGTAAGTGTGCGTGTGAGAGTGTATGTGTGCTATAGTAGCTCTGTGAGTTTTTGTGAGAGTGTTTGTGTGCTATAGTAGCTCTGTGAATGAATGTGTGAGTGTACGTGTGCTATGGTAGCTTTATAAATGTAAGTGTGAGTGTATGTGGGCTATATTAGCTATGTGAGTGTATGTGAGAGCGTATGTGTGTTATAGCAACTCTGTGAGTGTATATGTGTGCTATAGTAGCTCTGTGAGTGTGTGTGAGAGTGTATGTGTGCTATAGCAGCTCTGCGAGTGTGAGTGTATGTGTGCTATATTAGCTCTGTGAGTGTGTGTGTGAGAGTGTATTTGTGCTATAGTAGCTCTGAGAATGTATGTGAGTGTATGTGTGCTATAGTAGCTCTGTGAGTATGTGTGAGTGTGTGTGTGCTATAGTAGCTCTGTGAGTGTGTGTGAGAGTGTGTGTGTGCTATAGTAGCTCTGTGAGTGTGTGTGAGAGTGTATGTGTGCTATAGTAGCTCTGTGAGTTTTTGTGAGAGTGTATGTGTGCTATAGTAGCTCTGAGTTTTTGTGAGAGTGTATGTGTACTATAGTAGCTCTGTGAGTGTGTGTGAGAGTGTATGTGTGCTATATAAGCTCTATGAATGTAAGTGAGAGTGTATGTGTGCTATAGTAGCTCTGTGAATGTGTGTGAGAGTGTATGTGTGCTATAGTAGCTCTGTGAGTGTGTGTGAGTGTATGTGTGCTATATAAGCTCTATGAATGTAAGTGAGAGTGTATGTGTGCTATATTAGCTCTGTGAGTGTATGTGTGCTATATTAGCTCTGTGAGTGTGTGTGTGAGAGTGTATTTGTGCTATAGTAGCTCTGAGAATGTATGTGAGTGTATGTGTGCTATAGTAGCTCTGAGAATGTATGTGAGTGTATGTGTGCTATAGTAGCTCTGTGAGTATGTGTGAGTGTGTGTGTGCTATAGTAGCTCTGTGAGTGTGTGTGAGAGTGTATGTGCGCTATAGTAGCTCTGTGAGTGTGTGTGAGAGTGTATGTGTGCTATAGTAGCTCTGTGAGTTTTTGTGAGTGTATGTGTGCTATAGTAGCTCTGGGTTTTTGTGAGAGTGTATGTGTGCTATAGTAGCTCTGTGAATGTGTGTGAGAGTGTATGTGTGCTATAGTAGCTCTGTGAGTGTGTGTGAGTGTATGTGTGCTATAGTAGCTCTGAGTTTTTGTGAGAGTGTATGTGTGCTATATAAGCTCTATGAATGTAAGTGAGAGTGTATGTGTGCTATATTAGCTCTGTGAGTGTATGTGTGCTATAGTAGCTCTATGAATGTAAGTGAGAGTGTTTGTGTGTGATAGAAGCTAAATGTGTGAGAGTAGCAGGGGAACTACTGCATGCTCAGTGGGCCGATAAGGTGGACATAGGGCCACCGATGGGAATTGCTGATAGGGGTCGCTGCAGACCTTTGTGCATGGGCCACCCAATGGACTTTTTGAACTGGATTCCTCAGTGCTTCTTAACCACCTGTAGTTAGGCCACTGTGTATGAGTGTTTCTTTGTATGTACACCGATAAAGGATTAACACTATCTCTGTCTCTTGCAGCCTGCATGGTGGACATATGGTGGTCCTGCATTATTTTTCCACACTGTTTCCAGTAACTGAGCAAATTCTGCAGGACGCTCTGACACAGTCTGCAACTCTCTGCACGGAGGCAGATTACAGCTGTGTACTCAGCACAGACTCTTATCAGGGTAAGGCTGGGGCAATTACTTTGTGGCAAAAGGGTAAGATATGAAATCTGCAGCAATAGCTATAAACCATAACACCGCTTTGACTGTTTCAGGATAGTGTAACGTGTTTACTGGTACAATTCCGGGCCCTTTATAGGCAGCTGTGTGAGACAAGGGAATAAACATGAGGAACAAACCACTAACCTCTCATATCCAGAGAGTTCTTCCAGAAATACTGGATTCCCTGTATAAAGTAGGAAAATGGTGGAGTTTGGGCAAAGCTCCAGATCTTTCACCAAGGAGCAGTAGGTCATCCTTACCTATTGTGGGAATAATTAGGGGTGTTGATGGAGCAATGTGGCCAGATTTACGTCAGGAAAGATTAAATGCCTGCTCCAAGGAGGATCGGGACAGATGCTATATTTTAGTCTCAGAAGTTGGGAATATGTATTCCACTTGAGAGGGTATGTCTTCAAGCTTCAAAAGTGGAAGTCCTGATTTCCTTGGAGTCATATGAAAGGCTGAATATGCTTATTAAGGGCCTTGGAGTCCCAGTGTGTTAATAGCACTGGCAACATTTGGAAGTAGAATAACCCGAAGAATAGCACAGTATAGAGAAGATGGCATTGCTCCAGACAATAGACAGGTTGTTCCTGAGGATGACTGAGCCCTGGTTAGTGTGGATGTGGTACTGACTTAACGGGTAGGTCATCAGGGTTAGGCATGATGTATGTTTTTATGTATTTTAAGGGGGTTCGTGTTTGGTATGAGTAGGTTGGCAGTAGGATTAGAATAGATCATTCGCAGGGCGTCTTGAAATGGTTTGGGGAATCTGAGTTTCTCCAGAGTGGCAAAGAGAAATGGCCATAGTAACCTATCAAATGCCTTTTCGGCATCCAGGGATAGGATAGCGTTGGAATGGAGCGCTGGGTGGCCACCCATATCAGGTCTAGCATCCTCCTGGTATTGTCACTAGCTTGGCGAGTGGGGATGAAGCCCACCTGGTCCGGGTGGATTAATGATGTGATATGTGGTAGAGAGTATTGGAGAGTATTTTCGTGAACAGTTTGATATCTACATTCAATAGGGATATTGGCCGATAGTGGCCTGGGTCTGAGAGGGGTTTGTTGAGTTTGGGTAGAAGGCAAATGTTGGCTTGCAGCATGTCTTTGGGGAGCGGGTTTCCCTGCAACAGGGTGTTGTATAGTTGTACTAGGTGGGGCAGGAGAGTGTCCCGGAATGTTTTGTAATATATGCCCGGATATCCGTCCGGTCCTGGGCTTTTGTTGGGTTTAGTGGCCCCTATAGCCGTCGCTACTTCTTGCTCTGTGATCTCCATGGAGAGTTTGGTAGTGGAAATGAAGTCTGCCATGAGTTTGTCGTTTCTGGTCGGTGCTGGAGTCTGTGGTGGTCGTTTGAGTCTATCTGCCTGTGGCTCGATCGCGGCGTTGAAATCCCCGCCTATAATCTGGTGAGAGTTTGGGTGTAAGCTGAGATGTGCATGTAGAGTAGGCCAGAATCCCAGGTCCGGGGTTGTGGGGCCATAGACAGAGGTGATCGCGTATTTGGTTGGGCCTATTGTGCCCGCCACCGTAAGGAAGCGGCCGTTGGGGTACCTGTGTGTGGTGGCAATCTGGAGGGGGCAAGTTTTCCTTAGGAGAATCGCCACTCCATTGTGTTTGCCTGAGTTGGAGTTGGCGAAGTAGCAAGCCTGGAAGTGGCGGCTCAGGAGAGGGAAAGGCCGTGTGTCTGCATAGTGTGTCTCCCCTTGCCTCCCCCCCGTCCTTCCCATCCCGTGTATTCCTCCTCTCCTTTCCTTTCCCCCCCTTTCGTCCACAGATGCTCTAGTCCCTTACCTCCCCCCCCCCCCTTTTCCCTCGCTTCAGGCCCTTTTCAGCGCCCTGTAGTGGCGTCCCCGTAACTGTTTTGTGTCCCCTTAGACCTTAGTAAACCATGGCTAAAGTAGCGCCATAAAACTCAGTGTAAAAGGATATGGTGGTGTGCGTTCCCGCACTCAGAAGTAGATCAAAAAGTTTGGAAGTCCCTTCAAGTCTCTTGGGATAGTCTCTGCCTGTGAGTGGTTGAGTCCATGGTGGACTGGTTCCATGCCATTCAGGTGTCCCGGTCGCGAGTCTGCACCGATGTCTGCTGCTGGCGCTTGGGTGGTCGGTTCCGGGGTGTCCGAAGTTTTTCCCAGAGTGGCGTCCTTTGTGGTCTGGCGTTGTCCACTGGTTTTCTGGATTGCGCTCGTGCTTCGGGTAGGCTGATGCCCAGTGCGGCAGCGAAGGGCGCCATTTTTTAGGTATCTTGCAGGACGTGGGTACTATCATTTTGGCGGACTACTAGCTTGAAGGGGTGTCCCCATCGGTATGGTATGTTGGCTTGTGCCAGTGCACTGGTTAGGGGTTTGAGCTCTCTGCGTTTCATTAATGTGGTAGGTGAGACATCTTGGTAAAACTGAAGAATGATGGCGTCATATTTTGGTGGAGTTTTTCGTGTGGCCGCCATGATGGCTTCTTTAAAGGTAAAGTAGTGAAGGCGTACTATTACGTCTCGGGGCGCCATTTGGTTTTGGCTAGGGGGTTTGAGGGCTCTGTGCGCCCGGTCTATGGCGAGGTCTTGTGGCGTTGCCTCTGGAAGGATTGTAAGAAACAATTCACGCAGCGTGGAGAGCAGCATATCAGGCGTGACTGTTTCGGGGAGGCCCCTAATCCTTATGTTGTTACGCCTAGAGCGATTATTTAGGTCTTCCATACCTGTCTCTAATTCTTCCACTTTGTTCCTCAGTGTAGTGAGCTCAGCTTGGTGCATATTGAGGTTTTCAAGGAGTTCATCTGCCCTCTGCTCCACCTGTCCTGTCCTCTCCCCCAGGTCAGCCAGGTCAGCCTTCAGGAGTTGTAGCTGTTTTCCGAGTTCTGCTGCCATATGTGTCTTTATATCTGCTGCAGCTTCTTGCAGCAGTAGTTGCAGGTCCCTCTTGGTGATCGTTGTGGAGGCTGAGCCTGCTGCCTCACTGCGGTCTGAGTCGGATGCAGAGTCTTCCCGCCGTTGTGGGGAAGATGGCGTCTGGCCTCGTGGTTGCCGGAACAGAGGGGCCACGGATAGCGGCTTTTTCCACCCCCCCCCATGTCCGCTGGTGGCTATGGTTGTTCCGGGATGTGTGCTGCATCTCTGGGGGTCCATGCACCGAGTGCGGCTGGGTTTGTGGCTGAATGATTATGCCCGTCGGCGGGAGCTTTCGCGCTATGCGGCCATCACAGCTCGCGGTCAGGCTCCGCCCCCGGAGGGATGTAGTTTTATAGCATTCAAGGCCTAGTCTGCTGAAAACAGTACTTTTCATTGTGAGTAGACACTTTATGGCCAGGTGGACCACAAATCCTCTCTCTGTTGCAGGGTGAGTGTGTAGATATTTATCATTTAAACTTCCACCGGTCTTCCTCTGGACTGTAGAAATGTGAATTTTTAAATAATGGGAAATACTAGAAGGATGCACAACCCACAACCCTCAGCCTACACAGCCATCCTATTTGAAGGCATTGACTGCACTTGGTGCTTCCATTCTCAGTCCAGAGAACTTCACCTAGCAATAAACAAATTATATGCTAAAATAATAATATAATTATGTAAAAAAATTACAAGCTTAGAGTCATGTCTACAAATGCTCACAGTTTATGGAATAAGATCCATGAACTTGTGGCAATAATGGCAACTGATAGTGTAGATTTAGTCACTGTTACTGAGACATGGTATAATGAGAAAAATGACTGGCACATAGCAATACCAGGGTACTCTGTATATAGAAAAGACGTGTTATGGTTGCCTCCAGGCTGGCTGGAAGTTGGACCGTAGAAAGGATTCTCCTAGCGCTCACCCAAGGACCATCAGCACCGTAGACACCATAACTACTGCGTGGTCACCATAAGGGCTAGGATCTCGCCGTCTGCTATCCACCCTGGACCTACGACCAGGCTCCAGGTTCCAGTAGGTGAACCTCTTCCTTCTGTAGAGTGAAGCAGGATCAGGAACAAGAGCTCTTATAAGAGCTCAGTAGTTAAGGGCATAGCAATCCCTGTAGTGATTATAGCTGTCCCCTACAAACATGAGTCAAGGCTGCACGTTAGAGGGTCAAGTCATTCTGTTTACTGGCACCAAAAGAACCTTCTTTTATGCAGGTTTTCCTTAGATAGGACCACCCACAGGATTTTACAAAACAACCAATCATACACGTATATTACAGAAACCCTCTCAGCAATTACATACAAAAATCCTCCCCTCTGCCTGTGATATAATTATGTTACACAATGGTTTAACATAATTAACACAGGCAGGAAAAATACAGTTTTTACACATATCCTGTAACTTTAAAACCATACATCCAATCTCCAAGTTACATATTTAGCATCAGCAACCTTCAAATATATACATAACCAAAAATCAGCCAAATCCCTCCAGGGATTCAAAAGTTAGCTGGAGGTCCCTTTATGACCGACTGCAAGCACATTTTCCTGCCCAAAACAGTTCCATAGATTTGGGCTGTGCGGTCAGTCTATTTTGAGCAGAAAAAACGACTAAGTCCCATCGCCGATTAAATGGGGCAGTGTCCCAATCTTCCTGATGCCCCAAAAAGGTGCTTAAAGGGCCAGCACCAGTCCCATAAAAATTCCATAAGCCCCAATATGCCCACCGACTCTCACACTCTCCCAGGGGCCATAGTCCTGCGGAAGGAGGCTGGCAAATAGGCTTCTCCACAACCCAGGGAAGCAGGGCAATTTGTCATTTAAAGGGCTAGTTACAAATAGCAGTTTGTAACAACAGGGAAGGCAAGAAAGGATGTATGGTTCTGTATGTGAAGGATAGCATAAAATCCAACCCAATTAAAATTAGTGAGGCGAACATAGAGTCTGTTTGGGTTACGTTAGAATTTGGTAATCACACAGTAACTCGTGTAGGTGTGATTTTTTTGCCCACAGGACAAATAGAAGCGTTAGATAATCTACTAGTTGAGGAAATAGCTAAAATGACAATAAAGGGGGAAGTTATCATCATGGGTGACTTTTATCTTCCTGATGTGAATTAGAAAACCAAAATAGGTGCTTGTGCTAGGAGCACACCTATTCTAAACTCTCTACTGGGATTGTCTCTAAAACAAGTCGTTGAGGAGCCAACTCATAAGGAGGCCATACTAGATTTAGTGTTAACAAATGGAGATTTGGTATCAGATATTACTGTAGGTGAAAGTTTAGGATCCAGTGATCATCAGTCAGTGTGGTTTAATATAAGAACAGTGACTGAGTCACACCACACAAAAACAAAAGTTTTAGACTTTAGAAAAACAGACTTTTATAAAATTAGAATATGGGTAGAGGAGTCATTATCAGACTGGAGCAAATTAAATGGAGTCCAAGAGAAATGGGATTATTTAAAAGTTGCACTGCTGAAGCCAACAGAAAATTACATTAGGCTTGTCAGTAAAAGCAAAAAATTCAAGAAACCACTGTGGTACTCCGCAGATGTGACCAAAATAGTAAAAAACAAAAAGTTAGCATTTAGTAATTATAAAAAAACCCAGAGTGAGGAAGACAGAATGATCTATAAGATTAGGCAGAAAGAGGGTAAGCAAGTTATAAGAGCTTCCAAATCACACACAGAAGAGAAAATAGCACAGTCCGTAAAAAAGGGACAAAACTTTTTTTAGATACATAAATGAGAAAAGGAAAGTAAAACAAGGATTAATTAGATTACAAACAAAACAAGGAAGGTATGTAGAAGAGGATAAAGGTCTAGCTGACTGCCTCAATGAATATTTTTGTTCTGTATTTACAGATTAAAATGAAGGAAAGGGGCCTCAGTTATGAAAAAGGACAAATGAGTAATTTATTACACGCGAGTTTACAGAGGAGGAGGTTCTATTTCAACTGTCAAAAATAAAGACAAAAAAGTCAATGGGACCTGATGGAATACACCCAAAGTTATTAAAAGAGCATAATGGTGTACTAGCAAAACCATTAATAGATTTATTTAACCAATCATTAACAGGATTGGAAGTTAGCGAATGTTGCGCCCATTCGCAAGAAAGGTAATAGGGAGGAGTCGGGGCAACTATAGGCCAGTAAGCCTTACTTCAGTAGTAGGGAAAGTAATGGAAACCATGTTAAAGGATCGGATTGAACATCTAAAAACACATGGATTTCAAGATCAGAGACAACATGGGTTTACTTCAGGGAGATCATGCCAAACTAATCTTATCGATTTTTTTGATTGGGTAACTAAAATTATAGATCAGGGTGGTGCAGTAGACATTGCTTACTGAGATTTCAGTAAGGCTTTTGACACTGTTGCCCATAGAAGGCTTATCAATAAACTGCAATCTTTAAGTATGGATTCCAATATTGTTGAATGGCAGTGGCTGAGTGACAGGCAACAGAGGGATGTAGTCAATGGAATATATTCGAAGCTTGGACTTGTCACCATTGGGGCACCTCAGGGATCTGTACTTGGACCCATTCTCTTTATTATTTTTATTAGTGATATTGCAGAAGGTCTTGATGGTAAGGTATGTCTTTTTGCTGATGATACTAAGATATGTAACAGGGTTGATGTTCCAGGAGGGATAAGCCAAATGGCAAATGATTTAGGTAAACTAGAAAAATGGTCAGAATTGTGGCAACTGACATTTAATGTGGATAAGTGCAAAATAATGCATCTTGGACGTAAAAACCCAAGGGCAGAGTACAGAATATTTGATAGAGTCCTAACCTCAACATATGAGGAAAGGGATTTAGGGGTGATTATTTCTGATGACTTAAAGGTAGGCAGACAATGTAATAGAGCAGCAGGAAATGCTAGCAGAATGCTTGGTTGTATAGGGAGAGGTATTAGCAGTAGAAAGAGGGAAGTGCTCATGCCATTGTACAGAACACTGGTGAGACCTCACTTGGAGTATTGTACACAGTACTGGAGACCGTATCTTCAGAAGGATATTGATACCTTAGAGAGGGTTCAGAGAAGGGCTACTAAACTGGTTCATGGATTGCGGGATAAAACTTACCAGGAAAGGTTAAAGGATCTTAACATGTAGAGCTTGGAGGAAAGACGAGACAGGGGGGATATGATAGAAACATTTAAATATATAAAGGGAATCAACACAGTAAAGGAGGAGACTATATTTAAAAGAAGAAAAACTACCACAACAAGAGGACATAGTCTTAAATTAGAGGGACAAAGGTTTAAAAATAATATCAGGAAGTATTACTTTACTGAGAGGGTAGTGGATGCATGGAATAGCCTTCCAGCTGAAGTGGTAGAGGTTAACACAGTAAAGGAGTTTAAGCATGTGTGGGATAGGCATAAGGCTATCCTAACTATAAGATAAGGCCAGGGACTAATGAAAGTATTTAGAAAATTTGGCAGACTAGATGGGCCGAATGGTTCTATGTTTCTATGTCTTAATCTTGTGGAGAATAGTAGTAATAATTAGCGCTGTAATATGCGCCTTGATGGAAATAACATTGTGTCCTTGTAACAACTTATTGATACATTATTCTGCTGCGTGCATGCCAATGATCCCCAGGTTTATAGTTAAGTGGGGACTCCTGTCAATGATCCCCGGGTTTATAGTTAAGTGGGGACTCCTGTCAATGATCCCCGGGTTTATAGTTAAGTGGGGACTCCTGTCATTGATCCCCGGGTTTATAGTTAAGTGGGGACTCCTGTCAATGATCCCCGGGTTTATAGTTAAGTGGGGACTCCTGCCAATGATCCCCGGGTTTATAGTTAAGTGGGGACTCCTGTCAATGATCCCCGGGTTTATAGTTAAGTGGGGACTCCTGTCAATGATCCCCGGGTTTATAGTTAAGTGGGGACTCCTGTCAATGATCCCTGGGTTTATACTTTCTGGGGGATTCCTTTCAATGATTCACAGGTTTAAAATGTCTGAGGTATGCCTGCCAAGTATCCCTGGGTTTATAGTTAATTGGGGATGTCACAAATGCACCCTACTTCAAGAGTGTGTGCGTGATGTAGTTGTGGTGGTGAAAGGGTTAAAGTTCACTATTTGTCTGTACTAGACCGGAAATAATGACAAAATCCCCCTTAACACCACCCACACTTAAACATAATAATATAACTGATACTACTTTAACGCTGTCACCACCAAGACAATTGGTCCCCAAGGTAAATTAATAATAAAAACCCAACAAATACAACTTGGCACAGTATCTAAGGAATTGCAAAATTACTAATTAGTCTCTTCAGGTAACGTGATTCTTTACCAGACAAAGGCAGAACTTAATAAAGGAATATTTTTTTATGAGCAAAAAATTGTCACAGTGCATACAAAAAATAGATGATAAATTATTTACACCAACAACAGATAAAAACACGAGGGATAAAATAACAGAAATCCTAATAACTTGCCCAGGGGGTCTCTGGTAAGAAAGATGGTGACTCACTTAGAATTAGATTTTGGCCCCAAGCAAGTAATAACACCTTTCAGAATCATTAGATATACCCTGTGGATTACCAAGTCTTGCCCAGGGGTGGAGTTAAGGCGTACTTATAGAAACAATAAGTGACCACCCCCTTGTGTTCCAGACCATTGAAACATTTGGTTATATCGCCTGTTATGTACTTGCCACAGAAATAATAATTGCAATAATCTATATATGTGTTACCATTTTTCCACTCTATAGATATGTCACATCTTTATTTGTGACCCAATATAGCAGATATCACAATTCCTTCCCATATGGGTAAGTTACGCAAATCATGTTTAGGCGTGAGTAGAAGACTGTGCTTGTCCCATTCTAAATATAAAAAAAATGAACCTCAATTATTATTCTGTGGGTAATTATTAATGTTTCTTTTGGATATGATACTGGAACACAAGGCTTGTTTTTAACTTACTTTCTTTTTTTCTTTAAAGTTAATCATTAACATATCAAAGAAATCAACTCATCAATTACAAGGAACAGGCCATATGGCTGAAGTCAGCTGGTTTACATTGGAACTAGACTTCCAGGCCACTTTTGTGTGACTTCTCACACCTTACAGAGCCTTTGATTAATCAAAGGATCCATCTATTTGGTAAACTGTGACGGTCTAAATAAGTATTACCGTCTGTCAAAATGGAGAAATAAAGTAAACAGAGTGCAGGTCAGGAGTCCGGATACAAGTCAAGGGCTCATGAGCTGCACCACTGTAACCACCTAATAGGGAGCTCCAATGAGGGAGTAACCCTCCAAAATAAGTAGGTAATAGGAGTAGGTGATGTGGTTATTGATTTTTAGGTGTTTATTTATTTATAACTTTAGTAGGGAGAGTTGGTTCAGTTAGACACTAGTGGTTAGACCACGGTGTCGAGGTAACTTTTAGGGTGAATTGAGAGATTTATTTATTTTTTGTGTGAGGCTTTTCATCTGCGTTTAGACCTGATTACCCGGTCCCTTGTTCTCTGGGGACCCTGTGCCTCTTCTCTCTCCCTAACCTCGTTTACACTACCTTCCTGTCAGTCGGACACTAGGGGAACTGGAACTTAGATGCTAGCTAGTACTCCAGACAATCCCCTGGGCACCATTTAGTAGATCTCCCTTTTTTTTCAAGTTATACTTTTTGCTTGCATATCCCTTTTTATCCTTAGATTGTTTAAAGGTAGGGCCTCCCTTCCTCATTTCTTATATAGTGGAGCTCTCCTGATGTTGGTTTCCCCTTGTGGGACTCTACACATCACCTACTCCTATTACCGTCTGTCATTCCCTTATTCCAATAAAATAATATCGCCAGTAATCCACAGGTTAAAATATCGCTGGTGTCGCATAATAATCCACACATGAGCCAAAGCTTAATGCTGGAACAAAACTGGTTTAATGGCAAGAAAAGGCATTAAATTTATACAGCATCAAACTCCTCCTCTGAGCCAGCGAGATAATTGAGTTTTGGAAACATAATTATCTGCTGGCCAGAAAAAGTTTACAATTTCACATTTTTCAGAAATACCATATAAATGCATAAAACCCCACATATCCTTGGGTAGCTGAGCTTTATTGAAGCAACATACTAAAAATTCAGACAAATCCGTTTGGTGGTTTTCGAACAGCACCGTGTGGAAGTTTGACAGGTCTGCAATGAGGTTGAATCCGAAAAGGAGTTCCATAGAATTGGCAGCAAGAGCCGTTCTCCGTTTGCGTGAATTCATACGAAAACCGCCATAGATGGAGTAAAGCTGATTCGTGCAGAATGCTCCTGTTGTTTGTCTGATTCAAACTCCCGAATGCCGTTCGTCTACTGTACTGGCAAGTATTACATAGGGGACTTCCATATAGACCGGGGGTTCATGCGAGTGCTATCCCCAAAACAGTTCCAGGCACTCGACGACCAAGTCTCGCTGGTCTTGTTTGGTAGGCAAGATGGCTGCCGTCCATTGTTCTCACCACGTGCGTTTGTATGTACAAAATGGCGGCCACCTAGGAGCATTCAATTAGTCTGCGGTTTTCATATGGTTATACAGTGTTCCACGTTCTGATTAGTACCCAGGGTGGTCTCCGTTCGGTAAAATTAATGATTTACCGAACAACAAAACAAATAAAACGAATAACCAAGGGAATGAAGTAGCAGGGGGTGGAAATAACCGTACGGTTACTGGGAAATCCTTCACATAAACCATCTGTCCCCTTTCACATTCCTATACAATTTGCATTACCACTTCTGTAATCTGACCCCCCTACCAAGTGGCCAATTCATATTTGCACTACACAAATTACATGAAATGGCAGTATTCTATAGTGCAGCAATGAAGTACATGGGGACTCCTGTCAATGATCCCCATGTTTATACTTTCTGGGGGACTCCGTCAACGATCACTAGGTTTATCAATTCTGGGGGACTCATATCAATGATCTCCATGTTTATACTTTCTGGGGGACTCCTGTCAATGATCTCCATGTTTATACTTTCTGGGGGGCTCCTGTCAATGATCTCCATGTTTATAGTTTCTGGGGAGCTCCTGTCAATGATCCTCCGGTTTATACTTTCTGGGGAATGCCTGTTAATGATCCCCAGGTTTATAGTTAATTGGGGACAACTTTAAATTACCCCAAATTTATCGTTTCAGAGGGATTCCTGTCAATGATCCCCAGGCTTAAAGTTTCTGGGGGACTCCTGTGAGAAAGGGTGTAGTAAGGACTAATACATAAATGAGGGGTCCCCAGACTCCCTAATAATGAGAACACATGTATATTCTCCCTCACTGGAAGACAATGTGGACTATGTGGATAATACAAACTGACCATGTGTGATGGCGTTAGTCATCCCTTAACAATAAACAAATAATGCTCCAAGGTTAAAATGTAATAAATTAATAAATAACGTAGTCAAGAGTGTGGGAAGGAAGTGATGTAAGTGTTTTGTTGCCCATACATGGTCACTCTCTCCATTTGCAGTGCATGGCTGGCTGGATGGTCAATATGGAGAGATATGCTGACACGGGGGCTGTTTATTCCTTTTCCTTTCCTTTGGTTCTAGGTTTCAGTATCTGTGAGTTTGGTCTTTGTGATCCACCTATCAGTTCGAGTGAGTGCCAGAATGGCCTAATCTTCTGTGTCTGCCGGGAGGGGTATTACAAGAGTCACCCCTGGGACCATTCCTGTAAAGGTGAGTCATGTCCAACGAATTTCGATATAAATTAATAACTATGAGGTCACATGGCTTATAATGTCACTTGACTAATGATGTCCAATGGCTAATGTTGTCACTTGGCTAATGATGTCCAATGGCTAATGATGTCACATGGCTTATGATGTCCCACGGCTTGTGATTTCACATGGCTAATGATGTCACATAGATCATGATGTCACATGACATGCGTTGCTTCCAGCCAGTTGTTTATGATTCTCTCATTTCCTTGTTTTGTACTGTTTTCTCAGCCTGTGGCAGTGGATTCCAATGGAAGGACGGCGACTGTCTGAGGTTTGTGAAATGCTCTGTGTCTGTGTAGATCTAATGTGCGATATAGTGTCTGAAATCCCATAGGGTAAACAGGACAGGATTGGGTTGGGTTGGGTTGAGGCATAGATCTGGGGAAAGCTGCATAACATTTTTATTTGTACATAGCTCAATCTATATATTATATATCTCTATCCGCTGTATTTATATAGATCTCTTTCTGCTGTATTTATATTTATATAGATTCTATCCGCGCTGTATCAGATAACTGTTATTTATATTTATATAGATTCTATCCGCGCTGTATCAGATAACTGTTATTTATATTTATATAGATTCTATCCGCGCTGTATCAGATAACTGTTATTTATATTTATATAGATTCTATCCGGGCTGTATCAGATAACTGTTATTTATATTTATATAGATTCTATCTGCGCTGTATCAGATAACTGTTATTTATATTTATATAGATTCTATCCGGGCTGTATCAGATAACTGTTATTTATATTTATATAGATTCTATCTGCGCTGTATCAGATAACTGTTATTTATATTTATATAGATTCTATCCGGCGCTGTATCAGATAACTGTTATTTATATTTATATAGATTCTATCTGCGCTGTATCAGATAACTGTTATTTATATTTATATAGATTCTATCCGGGCTGTATCAGATAACTGTTATTTATATTTATATAGATTCTATCTGCGCTGTATCAGATAACTGTTTTTCTGTTTATGTTATGTGAATCTGCCAACTCCCAGAAGGGAAATTTAGTTTGTGTTAAAGAATTTCAATTAAATCCACATTTCATTCTTTTCTAGGTGTCCGTTTGGATTCAGTGGATTTAACTGTGAAGAGTGTAAGTAAAGTGTTTCTGAAGCTGGTTCCTCAGTCCTGTGTCCGTGGCTGTGTGTTGTCTGCGTGGTATCGGCCTGACCTCAGTCCGTGGGTGTGTGCGTGGTTCCAGTCTGACCACAGTCCATGGTTGTGTGTAGTGTACGGGGTTCCAGTCTGACCGCAGTCCTTGGTTGTGTATAGTGTGCGTGGTCCCAGTCTGACCGCAGTCCTTGGTTGTGTGTAGTGTGCAGGGTTCCAGTCTGACCGCAGTCCGTGATTGTGTGTAGTGTGCGGGGTTCCAGTCTGACCCCAGACTCCCTAAGTGTCTGACCGCAGTCCGTGGTTGTGTGTAGTGTACGTAGTTCCAGTCTGACCGCAGTCCGTGGTTGTGTGTAGTGTGCGGGGTTTCAGTCTGACCGCAGTCCGTGGTTGTGTGTAGTGTGCGTGGTTCCAGTCTGACTGCAGTCCGTGGTTGTGTGTAGTGTACGGGGTTCCAGTCTGACCACAGTCCGTGGTTGTGTATAGTGTGCGTGGTTCCAGTCTGACTGCAGTACGTGGTTGTGTGTAGTGTACGGGGTTCCAGTCTGACCACAGTCCGTGGTTGTGTATAGTGTGCAGGGTTCCAGTCTGACTGCAGTCCGTGGTTGTGTATAGTGTGCGTGGTCCCAGTCTGATCGCAGTCCATGGTTGTGTATAGTGTATGTGGTTCCAGTCTGACCGCAGTTCTTGGTTGGGAATAGTGTGCGTGGTTCCAGCCTGACCGCAGTCCGTGGTTGTGTGTAGTGTGCGGGGTTCCAGTCTGACCGCAGTCCGTGTCTGACCACAGTCCGTGTCTGACCGCAGTCCGTGGTTGTATGTAGTGTACGTGGTTCCAGTCTGACCGCAGTCCTTGGTTGGGAATAGTGTGCGTGGTTCCAGCTTGACCGCAGTCCGTGGTTGTGTGTAGTGTGCGTGATTCCATTCTGAACGCAGTCCGTGGTTGTGTGTAGTGTGCGTGGTACAATCTCACTGACTGGTTCTGTTCATTTCCTTCAGCTTTCCTGCTGGCCGTGGTTGTGGAGTCTTGTGTAATCAGTGTCATTTTGGCAATGTTGGTTGTCCTGCTTTTTCATTATATACGGTGAGTCAGATGTTCCAGCAAACTAAACAATTTATTTGTGGCATCTTCAGTGCATAAAGGCCACATGGGTCATGTCAGATAGGACACGGTGTCTCACGTGGCTCTGTTGGCAGATTTAATAGTTAGATCATATTTATGTGACATAGAAACATAGAATGTGACAGCAGATAAGAACCATTCGGCCCATCTAGTCTGCCCAATTTTCTAAATACTTTCATTAGTCCCTGGCCTTATCTTATAGTTAGGATAGCCTTATGCCTATCCCACGCATGCTTAAACTCCTTTACTGTGTTAACCTCTACCACTTCAGCTGGAAGGCTATTCCATGCATCCACTACCCTCTCAGTAAAGTAATACTTCCTGATATTATTTTTAAACCTTTGTCCCTCTAATTTAAGACTATGTCCTCTTGTTGTGGTAGTTTTCCTTCTTTTATCCCCTGAACCCCCTAAGGACACAGCTAAATTTTTTGCATCAACACATATTGTGTACTGTTTTTTAGAGGGCAAACAGGGCTTTGATGTCACATATACAAAGATACATTCTCATTAATTATATAAAAAAAGAAGCCCAAAAATGGAGAATAAAAAAAAAAAAAAAAAGATTCTTTTCACGGTTTTGCCAATAATAGTGTGTGCATAATATGTCCAGCTTAGAAAAAGTAATTCAAAATAAATTCATTTATGTGTCTTGATTTATAGAGTACATAATATGTACATGATTTCAGCTTATTTTGAAAGCTACAGGTCACAAAATACAAGGACTAAAATTAAATTTCAATTTGCAACAATTTTAGAATTTGCTATGTTTGTCTTGTAGGTTTAGTAGCCATCACAGAAGACAAAATTGGCACACAAAAGTATATATTTATATAAAGTAGACATCACAGGCTATTTACCTAAGGTTAGTTTGACACTTTTTACGTAGCCATTTCACCGCCAACCTCTGCTAAATATTGGAGTAAAATTGAGTTTTTGTTCTTTATTTTGGCATAAACACATATAACAAGGTTTTTGTAATGTGTATTTCGTAAAGCTGGTGTGTGCTATTCCTGCACAGAACCTTATATTGTGTTCACCTACATCAGCTGAGTATAACGATACCCCCATTGTATGCCCTTGGCACTATTCTCTGAAGCTACAATGCCATATAAGACACCAGGCTATTTCAGTTTCTATAGTTCGAATTTTCATAGATTGATTTGAAGGGCCTATGTCTCTTTTTGTGACTTTATAGCAGTTTAAATGTTATAATAAACCCACAAAGGGTTTTGTATTTCTAATTATGAGTTAGTTGGTTTGTTCGGTGGTTTTAACTTCTCCTATGTACATTCTGATCTTGTTCGATTAACCAAACTAATTACCAAACGACCAACCACCGCGTAGTGGAGTGTGCTGCCTATTGACACCTCAACGTTCTGAGCGGTCAGCTGGGTGGTCGTCGTTTGTATGCACGAACGCGTGGCGGCGGCCATCTTAAACTGTCGAATGGCCAGCTGTGATTTGTCGGCAAGTGTATGGAACTGTTTTCGGGCACTTGATGGCACGAACACCGCTGGGAGTTCCAGACTTCCAGTAATTCGTTTTCCCTTCATACGAAAGCAGCGGCGCTCGGTACATTGAAGCATATGAACAAGAGACACTGGGGAATCATAGACACAAACAGTTCTTTCGTTATTTTGATGTGTTTCCATACTCCTGAAATAGACCGGCTGACCCAACTGAACTTATGGAACTATTCTGGGCAGTAGCCTCGTGGGCGGCTGGGCAGAAATGTGACCTCCAGCTAACTTTTGAACCCCTGAACCAATCTAGTATGTTGTTCCCCCAGATCGGGGCTTCGGAATGTATGTTTTATGGGGTTCTCTTATTTTTTTGAGGTGTTTCCAAAAATGGGTAAAATACTTATATTTTTCATTTAGAGATAATTGAGTTCATACAGTAATTAACGCAATTATCTCCCAAACAGAGGGGAGTGATTGTGTACACTGTATGGGAGTGTCTGAATGTAAAACTCTGTTTTTATTGGCTTGTTGATCTTGTGTCCCTGTGCCCAACAAGGTGCCCCATTAAACCTTGAGTTCCTGATTTACCCTTAACACAGAGCCTCGTCTCATGCTTGTAGGGAAAAGCGATACCAGCGATAATACCTGCTCTTGGGATAGCTCTTTGGAGTATTATAATCACTAGCTCTTCTAAGAGCTGTTGCTGCTCTGCTCTACAGCCTCCCCCTCACAACAGGCTGGAAAGGACATCTCTCATAGCGGCGAAAACCCCTCACTCTATCTGGGTGACTGTTACAGGCTTCCATTTGAGAAAGCAGACACCCAGGTATCTTATATGGTGTATATTGTGCCTTAACTTGTCACCATTTTCCCACCAATTTATGTCAATGTTTGTGGTGAGGAAAAAAAAATGCATTTTTACATACATGTTGCATTTCTGCTGAATATTTCTTACACTTGATATGTACCACTGTCATAAAATCCCCCAAATTATGCTCAGTTACATCTTCTGAGTAAAACAATATGCCCAATGTGTGACCTAGACACTATTTTGTGAAGTTACAGTGCTGTAAAAGAGACGTGACAAGTTCAAGTTTAAGTTTGAATTTTCATAGATGTTTTTGATGGCTCCATGTTCCATTCTGGAGCATTTCAGCAAGCTACATATTTCAACTACACCATAAAGGCATACCGTTTCTTAAAGAAGACATCCCAGCGTATTTCAAAAGGCATTTTTGAACCTTAGCGTGGGATCATTTTTTCGCTAGTTTGTTCCAGGTGTAGTGGTTATGAGCATTTTTTAATGTATGTTTTTTTACTTTTTAAACTTTGTTTACTTTTTAAAACTTGTTTTTAAACATTTTTGTTTACTTATTACAATTTGTTTACTTTTTAAAACTTTCTTAAAACTTTTTTTACACTTTTAAAATTGTTATAAACTTTTTTATCACTAACCCCTAACTAGTTCTAACTAATTCTGTCAGAGCAGGGACAGCATGATCGGGTGCTCCCAGTCTGCCTTGAATACAGAGGCAGACCGGAGGAGCGATCTGGGGATAATTTTGGTGCAATTTATTGATGAGCCTTCTATGTGGAACAGTATCAAAAGCCTTACTGAAATCTTCTGGGACTACTCATGTTAACAATGATTGGTTAAATAAATCTGTTAATGGTTTTGCTAGTACACCACTAAGCTCTTTTAATAACTTTGGGTGTATTCCATCAGGCCCCATCGACTTATTTGTCTTTACTTTTGACAGTTGAAATAAAACCTCTTCCTCTGTAAACTCACATGTAACAAATGACTCATTTGTACTTTTTCCTAACTGAGGCCCCTTTCCTTAATTTTCATCTGTAAATACTGAACAAAAATATTCATTGTGACAATGAGCTAGACCTTTATTCTCTTCTACATACCTTCCTTCTTTTGTTTTTAATTTAACAATTCCTTGTTTTACTTTCCTTTTCTCATTTATGTATCTAAAAAATGTTTCGTCCCCTTTTTTACTGACTGTGCTATTTTCTCTTCTGTGTGTGATTTGGAAGCTCTTATAACTTGCTTAGCCTCTTTCTGTCTAATCTTATAGATCATTCTGTCTTCCTCACTCTGGGTTTTTTATAATTACTAAATGCTAACTTTTAGTTTTTTACTATTTTGGCCACATCTGCAGGAGTACCACAGAGGTTTCTTAATTTTTGTGCTTTTACTGACAAACCTAATGCAGTTTTCTGTTGCCTTCAGCAGTGCAACTTTTAAATGATCCTATTTCTCCTGGACTCCATTTAAATTGCTCCAGTCTGATAATGACTCCTTTACACATATTCTTATTCTAGAAAAGTCTGTTTTTCTAAAGTCTAAAACTTTTGTTTTTGTGTGGTGCCACTCAGTCACTGTTCTTATATTAAACCACACTGACTGATGATCACTGGATCCTAAACTTTCACCTACAGTAATATCTGATACCAAATCTCCATTTGTTAACACTAAATCTAAGTGGGTAAGGCAGTGGCTAAGTGACAGGCAACAGAGGGTTGTAGTTAATGGAATATAATCGAAGCTTGGACTTGTCACCAGTGGGGTACCTCAGGGATCTGTACTTGGACCCATTCTCTTTAATATTTTTATTAGTGATATTGCAGAAGGTCTTGATGGTAAGGTATGTCTTTTGCTGATGATACTAAGATATGTAACAGGGTTGATGTTCCAGGAGGGATAAGCCAAATGACAAATGATTTAGGTAAACTAGAAAATGGTCAGAATTGTGGCAACTGACATTTAATGTGGATAAGTGCAAGATAATGCATCTTGGACGTAAAAACCCAAGGGCAGAGTACAGAATATTTGATAGAGTCCTAACCTCAACATATGAGGAAAGGGATTTAGGGGTGATTATTTCTGATGACTTAAAGGTAGGCAGACAATGTAATAGAGCAGCAGGAAATGCTAGCAGAATGCTTGGTTGTATAGGGAGAGATATTGGCAGTAGAAAGAGGGAAGTGCTCATGCCATTGTACAGAACACTGGTGAGACCTCACTTGGAGTATTGTACACAGTACTGGAGACCGTATCTTCAGAAGGATATTGATACCTTAGAGAGGGTTCAGAGAAGGGCTTCTAAACTGGTTCATGGATTGCGGGATAAAACTTACCAGGAAAGGTTAAAGGATCTTAACATGTATAGCTTGGAGGAAAGACGAGACAGGGGGGATATGATAGAAACATTTAAATACATAAAGGGAATCAACACAGTAAAGGAGGAGACTATATTTAAAAGAAGAAAAACTACTACAACAAGAGGACATAGTCTTAAATTAGAGGGACAAAGGTTTAAAAATAATATCAGGAAGTATTACTTTACTGAGAGGGTAGTGGATGCATGGAATAGCCTTCCAGCTGAAGTGGTAGAGGTTAACACAGTAAAGGAGTTTAAGCATGCGTGGGATAGGCATAAGGCTATCCTAACTATAAGATAAGACCAGGGACTAATGAAAGTATTTAGAAAATTGGGCAGACTAGATGGGCCGAATGGTTCTTATCTGCCGTCACATTCTATGTTTCTATGTTTCTAAATCTAGTATGGCCTCTTTACGAGTTGGCTCCTCAACAACTTGTTTTAGAGACAATCCCAGTAGGGAGTTTAGAATATGTGTGCTCCTGGCACAAGCAGCAATTTTTTTTTCCAATTCACATCAGGAAGATTAAAGTCACTCATGATGATAACTTCCCCCTTCATTGTCATTTTAGCTATTTCCTCAACTAGTAGATTATCTAACTCTTCAATTTGTCCTGGGGGCCTATAAATCACACCTACACGAGTTACTGTGTGATTACCAAATTCTAACGTAGCCCAAACGGACTCTATGTTTGCCTCACTAACTTTTATTAGGCTAGATTTTATGCTATCCTTCACATACAAGGCCACCCCTCCCCCTTTCTTGCCTTCCCTATCTTTCCTATATAAAGAGTACCCTGGTATTGCTATGTCCCAGTCATTTTTCTCATTGTACCATGTCTCAGTAACAGCGACTAAATCTACACTATCAGTTGCCATTATTGCCACAAGTTCATGGATCTTATTCCCTAAACTGCGAGCATTTGTAGACATGACTCTAAGCTTATCATTTTTTAACACACTTGCTACAGGCACCTTCTGTCCTTGTTTTGGGGGACAATTGGATTGATGTTTTATCACCCTTTTGCCTCCCCCTCCTAGTTTAAATACATCCTAGCAAAACCTCTGAACTGCTCACTGAGAACATTTGTTCCCTTTTGAGAAAGATACAAACCATCTTTTTTGTACAGCTTATTTCCATTCCAAACAGAGCTACCATGAGAAATAAAGCCAAATCCTTGCTCCCGACACCATTCATCAAGCCGCAAATTAAAGTCCCTAATACGCATCCGCCTGTCGTTCTGAGTGTTATGCACAGGCAGAACTTCAGAGAATGTCAGTGTGGAAGCAACCTGCCGTATATCATTGGCAAAAACACTAAAAACTTCCTTAAACTCTGAAACCTCATTGCAAGCCAAGTCATTTGTCCCTAGATGGACAAGTACATCCAATTCCCCTTCCTGCTTTGCTTGCTTAACAATATTACAGATACGTCTCCTGTCTCTGTGAGCAGTAGCTCCGGGAAGACACCTCACAAGACCACCATTGTCCATCTCCACACCTCTTATAATGGAATCCCCAACAACAACTGCTTTCTATTAGGCCTCACCATAGTCTCCAAGCCAGTCTCCACAACACCACTAGTCTCAGTGCCTCTCTCCACAACACCACTACTCAGTGCACTAGTCTTAGTGCCTCTCTCCACAACACCACTAGCCTCAGTGCCTCTCTCCACAATACCACTAGCCTCAGTGCCTCTCTCCACAATACCACTAGTCTTAGTGCCTCTCTCCACAACACCACTAGCCTCAGTGCCTCTCTCCACAACACCACTAGCCTCAGTGCCTCTCTCCACAACACCATTACACTCTGATAGTGCAGAAATGAATTATGTAGAGCAACAGACTGTGCAATATGCCTTTTATCCACAACTCTAAGTCTACCAGATCCTACAGTAATCCATCTGCCTTTCCTAGTATCTCTCTGCGGCAGTGGCTTTGCAGCAGTTCCAGTCTGAGTTTGTTTACCAGATAATTTACAAATCTCAGACTTCAAGAATACAATCTCCTGCCGCAAGATAGAGAACTGTCTACAGATTAGACAACAACCAAACCTCCAAAAAGTGGAACGTGAAACAAATGCATAGCAACTATTACACTGAACTAAGTCTGCCATTCCAATGAGGTGAATAATTTAAATCAAACAAATCTTAACTTTTTATTTATCCTCCTGAATACCTCAGATTACCTCCAGCTTCTCTCCAGAATATCTCCAACTACACACTTAGAAAGAGCACTTAGAAGTAGCAACCAAGCTATATTAGCCAAGCTAATGGCAACAAGCCTTATATAACTCCTAAAATCACCGCCCACTAGGAATGTTTAACACCTGGGTAGGCCTCTGCTTATTTGCAAACAATAGCTAATTAACCAGCAATCAACAGCAAGTAACTAGCTTAATCAAATCAAATGCCTTATAATTACCAACAGGAATTCAAACCTTGGGCAATCAGTAACCTTTTCCTACAGATGAATCTTACCTGTAACAGTAGAAAAGAAAGCTCTTCGCACAACTCTTAGACAGTTGAAGCTTCTGTAAAACTCTCCAGAATATCTCCAACCAAACACTTAGAAAGAGCACTTAGAAGTAGCACCAAGCTATATTAGACAAGCTAATGACAACAACCCTTATATAACTCCTAAAATCGCCACTCACTAGGAATGTTTAACATACACTGACAGACATACTGACAGACACAGATACATACACTGACAGACATACTGATAGATGCAGACACATACACTGACAGACGTACTGATAGATGCAGACACATACACTGACAGACATACTGACACACACACATACATTGACACAGACACATACGCTGAGAGGCATACTGACACAGACACATACACTGACAGACACATATACATACACTGACAGACATACTGACAGACACATATACATACACTGACAGACATAGTGACAGACGCAGACACATACACTGACAGACACAGATACATACACTGACAGACATACTGACAGACACAGATACATACACTGACAGACATACTGACAGACACAGACACATACACTGACAGACATACACATACGCTGAGAGGCATACTGACATAAATTTACACTTTTAAACCTCCAGGTGTTTTCTTTCTGTGTAGGTGTGCTTGGAATGTTTTCAGATCTTTACAAGGTTCACAGGGCATTCCATTATCTTAAACTCTCATCTGTTATTTATGTATAAAAATCACAGGTCTGTAATTAAAGGCAGTATTTCTAAAAACACAAACTAATGGCACCTTCCACTCCCCACCTACCCTTGCTGCTTACCTGCTGTATTATACGTACATAATGTGCTGTTCTTTTTTTTTTCAGTAAAAACATTTTACAGATTTTTTTATGGGCACTATAATCTCTCAACAGTTTTTTTTCAAATATTTTTTCCTTCTTTAATTCATACATTCAGTATTTTTGTCTCTTACTGGTGACCTAATCACAAATGTACAAAGCCTTCCCAATCAAAGCTTTCTTTTGTCTTTCAACCCAAATGGGCAAGACAACCAATGAGTCAAATTCTTGACAACTGTATTATTATTATTATTATTACTGGTATTTATATAGTGCCAGCATATTCCATAGCATTTTACAATATTATCAAAGGGGGAGATTTAACAAAAAATTAGACAATTATAAAAACTTACAGGAACGATATGTTGGAGAGGACCCTGCTCAAACGATCTTACAGTCTATAGGAGGTGGGGTAAAAAACAAAATAGGACAGGAATTTGCAATCAGATAAGATGGGCTGCCCTTTAGGAGAGAGCAAAACAGGTATGTGAGGTAGAGGTTACTCTGGGAGGCCATAGGCTTTCCTAAAGAGATGGCTGTACAGGTGTGAGTAGCGGACAGGAGAGGTCATGGGCAGAGCGGAAAGACAGAGAAGGGGCATACCTATGGATCTGTGAGGAGATATAAGAGGGGCTAAGATTATTCAGTGCTTTATAGGTATGGGTTAGCACTTTGAATTGACTCCTATAGCATACAGGAAGCCAATGTAAGGACTGACAGAGGGGTGAGGTGTGAAGACCGACTAGAGAGGAAAATCAGTCTGGCGGCAGCATTCATTACAGACTGTAGGGGGGCAATACGGCTTTTGGGAAGACTGTGGCAGAACCAGCCTCACCACTGGGCATTGGAGAAGACTGATTGCCAGTCTCCTGCCCTGTGACTATGGCCCCATGTTGAAATGCTGGATTTTCCCCTGTAATGACCCGAAAGCCGGATCATTCGGTACTTTCTCTATGTGAGCAGTGTTACCCCAGATAGCTATGCCATGGAGCCCATTCGTATAACGAAAGACTATGTGAAAGACTTTGTCTCCATGGCAATTGAACTGTATGTATGTGATCTGAGCGCCATTCAGTAATAATGTGCGCTCAGATCTAAGCTATCTGGGGATATGTTGAATGTACCTGTTTTATGCAATAACTGCACAGTTATATATTTTTATGTATTTTACTGTATTTTGCTACCATGTGGCTAATGGAATTTTGCCTCTGTCCTTGGAGATAATTGGATTACTTCCCAATTATCTCCAGGATAGAAGACTCTGTGGAACTGGTTTTGGGCAGAAAAGCCATGCTTCATTTGGTCACAAAGGACGTTGATCTAACTTTTGACCCACTGGACCAATTTATATGATTTTGACGTATGTGTGTATTTGGAGTATGCTGATTCTGAAAATTTAAGTTTTATGTGAATGTGATGCATACTTTTCAAGTTATGAATATTGTGTAAAACTGTGGATTTTCCTGCCTGTGATAATTATATTAACCCATTGTGTAAGGTAATTGTATCACAAACAGGAGGATTTTGTGTGGGAGTGTCTGAGTGTATTGTACATGTTTATTGGTTGTTTTACAAAACCCTGTGGGTGGTACTAATGTGTAAGAATGTGTATATAGGAACAATAAACCCACAGCTCTGTCAGTTCTACTTCACCCTCAATCTGAATCCTGTCTCTTATTGGGGGAATCTGCTACAATGGATTGCTATGCTCTGCATATTCCCTTGCTATAATCACTGAGCTCTTGTAAGAGCTTGTTCCTATCTTGCTCTCTGAAGGAGTCTATGGTGGTTATGGTGTTGGCTGGAGTGCTTGGAGCCCTCAGGAAGCGCTAGGAGCATCCTTCAACGGAGGTACGCAGTCGGGGTGCCCGTCGATCCATTACAAAGACCAATTAGGAGAGAGTTACAATAATCCATGTGAGAGATAGCTTGGTTGCTCCATCTAAGTGTTGCTTCTAAGTGTGTGGTTGGAGATATTCTGGAGAGAAACTTGAGGTAATCTGAGGTATTCAGGAGGATAAATAAAAAGTTAAGATTTGTTTGATTTAAATTATTCACCTCATTGGAATGGCAGACTTAGTTCAGTGTAATAGTTGCTATGCATTTGTTTCACGTTCAACTTTTTGGAGGTTTGGTTGTTGTCTAATTTGTAGACAGTTCTCTATCTTGAGGCAGGAGATTGTATTCTTGAAGTCTGAGATTTGTAAATTATCTGGTAAACAAACTCAGACTGGAACTGCTGCAAAGCCACTGCCGCAGAGACATACTAGGAATAGCAGATGGATTACTATAGGATCTGGTAGACTTAGAGTTGTGGATAAAAGTCATATTGCACAGTCTGTTGCTCTACATAATTTATTTTCTGCACTATCAGAGTGTAATGGTGTTGTGGAGAGAGGCACTGAGGCTAGTGGTGTTGTGGAGAGAGGCACTGAGACTAGTGGTGTTGTGGAGACAGGCTTGGAGACTATGGTGAGGCCTAATAGAAAGCAGTTGTTGGGGGATTCCATCATAAGAGGTGTGGAGATGGACAATGGTGGTCTTGTGAGATGTCTTCCCGGAGGTACTTCTCACAGAGACAGGAGACGTATCTGTAATATTGTTAAGCGAGAAAAGCAGGAAGGGGAATTGGATGTACTTGTCCATCTAGAGACAAATGACTTGGCTTGCAATGAGGTTTCAGAGGTTAAGGAAGTTTTTAGTGTTTTTGCCAATGATATACGGCAGATTGCTTCCACACTGTCATTCTCTGAAGTTCTGCCTGTGCATAACACTCAGAACGACAGGCAGATGTGTATTAGGGACTTTAACTTGTGGCTTGGTGAATGGTGTCGAGAGCAAGGATTTGGCTTTATTTCTCATGGTAGCTCTGTTTGGAATGGAAATAAGCTGTACAAAAAAGATGGTTTGCATCTTTCTCAAAAGGGAACAAATGTTCTCAGTGAGCAGTTCAGAGGTTTTGCTAGGATGTATTTAAACTAGGAGGGGGGGGCAAAAGGGTGATAAAACATCAATCCAATTGTCCCCCAAAACAAGGACAGAAGGTGCCTGTAGCAAGTGTGTTAAAAAATGATAAGCTTAGAGTCATGTCTACAAATGCTCGCAGTTTAGGGAATAAGATCCATGAACTTGTGGCAATAATGGCAACTGATAGTGTAGATTTAGTCGCTGTTACTGAGACATGGTATAATGAGAAAAATGACTGGGACATAGCAATACCAGGGTACTCTTTATATAGAAAAGATAGGGAAGGCAAGAAAGGGTGAGGGGTGGCCCTGTATGTGAAGGATAGCATAAAATCTAGCCTAATAAAAGTTAGTGAGGCAAACATAGAGTCCGTTTGGGCTACGTTAGAATTTGGTAATTACACAGTAACTCGTGTAGGTGTGATTTATAGGCCCCCTGGACAAATTGAAGAGTTAGATAATCTACTAGTCAAAGAAATAGCTAAAATGACAATGAAAGGGGAAGTTATCATCATGGGTGACTTTAATCTTCCTGATGTGAATTGGAAAACAAAAATAGCTGCTTGTGCCAGGAGCACACATATTCTAAACTCCCTACTGGGATTGTCTCTAAAACAAGTCGTTGAGGAGCCAACTCGTAAAGAGGCCATACTAGATTTAGTGTTAACAAATGGAGATTTGGTATCAGATATTACTGCAGGTAAAAGTTTAGGATCCAGTGATCATCAGTCAGTGTGGTTTAATATAAGAACAGTGACTGAGTGGCACCACACAAAAACAAAAGTTTTAGACTTTAGAAAAACAGACTTTTCTAAAATTAGAATATGTGTAGAGGAGTCAATATCAGCCTGGATCAATTTAAATGGAGTCCAAGAGAAATGGGATTATTTAAACGTTGCACTACTGAAGGCAACAGAATTTCTTTAGGCTTGTCAGTAAAAGCAAAAAATTCAAGAAACCACTGTGGTACTCCGCAGATGTGGCCAAAATAGTTAAAACAAAAAGTTAGCATTTAGTAATTATAAAAAAAAAAACCAGAGTGAGGAAGACAAAATGATCTATAAGATTAGGCAGAAAGAGGCTAAGCAAGTTATAAGAGCTTCCAAATCACACACACAAGAGAAAATAGCACAGTCAGTAAAAAAGGGACAAAACTTTTTTTAGATACATGAGAAAAAAAAAAGTAAAACAAGGATTAGTTAGATTAAAAACAAAAGAAGGAAGATATCTAGAAGAGGATAAAGGTCTAGCTGACTGCCTCAATGAATATTATTGTTCTGTATGTACAGATGAAAATGAAGGAAAGGGACCTTAGTTAAGAAAAAGTATAAATAAGTCATTTAATACATGTGAGTTTACAGAGGAAGAGTGTGACGAGACCAATCTCGCCACTTTGCATTGGAGGAGCCTGGTTGCCTGCCTGCTGCCTTTTGACCGGCATTTAAATACTTTATTTTCCTATGCAGAAAGGTCTATTCATGTATTTCTGCCCTGGTGTTCGGTAGATTCTCGGATTTACTTAATTAACTCACCCAGAAAGCTATGCCATGGAGCCTATTCGTGTAATAAAAGACTCTGGCTCCATGGCAATTGAACTGTATGTGTGTTGTCTGAGCACCATTCAGTAATAATGTGCGCTCAGACCTAAGCTATCTGGGGATATGTTGCATGTCTGTATTTTATGTAATAAATGTAACCTTATGTATTTTATTCTATTTTACTGTCTTTTTACTGCCATGTGCAGTAAAAGTAATGGAGTTTTGCCTCTGTCCTTGGAGATAATTGGATTACTTCTCAATTATCTCTAGTATAGAAGACTCTGTGGAACTGGTTTTGGGCAGAAAAGCCATGCTTCCTTTGGTCAAAAGGACTTCGATCTATCTTTTGAACCAATGGACCAATTTGTATGATTTTGACATATCTTTGTGTTTGGAGTATGCTGATTGTAAAAATGTAATGTATGTGAATGTGATGTATACTTTTAAAGTTATGAATAATGTGGAAAAACTGTATTTCTCTGTGATAATTACATTAACCCATTGTGTAAGGTAATTGCATCACAGGCAGAGGGGAGGATTTTGTGTTGGAGTGTCTGAGTGTATTGTATGTGTTTATTGGTTGTTTTCCAAAACCCTGTGGGTGGTACTAATGTGTATATAAGAACAATAAAACCACAGCTCTGTCTGTTCCTGCTTGACCCTCAAAACGGAGCCTTGTCTCGTTCTTGGGGGGATTTATTGTATGATGTTCCAGGTTGACTGCTAGGAGTGTAAACCTATTTATATAGTTTTTCCTATTCAGCTGTTTACAGCATTCGTATGGTTCCAGTTCAGCTGTTTACGGCATGACCGGTGTATAGTCGCCATATGGGCAGTCGGAACCTTGGACAAAACCCCCCCCCACATACCTATCCCCAATAACACGCTGACACTAGGGTATATGGGTCAAATTGTGCACAGCTTTTATTAAACAGTTATAATAATACGATCAACTTAATAATAACAATCATAATAACGATAATAATAATTTAACATATAAACATGGGTCATTGCCCCCCATACTCCGCCTTCGCATCCATACCTTCTTTAATATAAATATATATATATAACGCTTTTCAACCTTACTCCAACATGAACCAATTTAAGTGCCAACCATAAGTAACCACGGCAGGGGTATACCCGGATACCCCTACCCCACCAGGTTCTGAGCCACCTCCAGGACTCGAAACCTACCAACCACCAGTGACCACAATTCTTCATGTTCCTCACGTTCCTCATGGGGAGCCTATTTCCTCTTCCTCAGATCCCTATCCCACCACAACACCTTGACCCCTCAAGCCATCTGAGCTCTGCCACCCAAGAGAAAGAGTGCCCTCTGCATCCCTTCCTGCAAACCTAAGTTCAGCAGGTCCCAACCTACAGCTGAGAGATGAACGCCATCCGTGTGGTAATATCCTGGCAACCCGCCTTCCAATTCTACATGTCTCACTACCAGCCCCCCCAATTTCCTCACGAAGCTTGCCATCAAGCTGTTAACTTTGCCCCTGCATCTGTCAATGGCCACCGGGTCCCGTGCGTGCCGCCAACGTCGCCTCGGGTCAATCTCCGACCAAACCAGCATCACCCCGGGAAGCAGATCGACCATTTTGTTGAGGTCCTGCTTCATCCATTTGACTAACCTTCGCTGCGGTATGAGGCCGAGGTCGTTGCCCCCCCGCATGTAGAACCAGCATATCCGGCCTCACCCCGCCTGCCACCATCCGAAATATCGCCCCGCACACGTCGCCCCAGCAAAATCCCCTGAACCCCAACCATCGTACTGCTAGCTGGTCCTTCGGAAAGCCCAGCTGTTGGCTCCGGGCTCGAGCTGCAGCTCTCCTTCCGGCCCAGAAGACGAAGGAATGGCCCACGATCCATGTGACACGGCCTGGGGAAGAAGGAAAACATTGTAAAAAACACCCATTCCCCACCGGAGTCCCCCCCCAAGGCCCCCATTACTGATCCAATAAACCCAAATGCACATACGTGCGGAACCGAGCAGACTCCCATCTCCCAATCCTTTTAACTAACTCATCCCCCATGTCCAGGCGCGCGGCCTCCGTGGCCGCTCCGATGCGGAAAGAGTGTGTCCCATAAATACCAGCACTCAGCCCCAATGCACCCAGGCCCGATCGGAAAACCTTGGTAAATTGAAAGCGAGAAAGCGAGGAGCCGACCGCATGAACCAATAAAGACCCCCCAACAGCCAGTCTTAGATCTAAGAACCGTGTTACCGCTGCCACCGGACACAGTGTGGAACCCGGCAGGGCACCCAGCGTCATGTCCCGGCCCTTACCCACAACATCCATCTTGGACCTGGCCAGGTATACTACCAGCTTCCCCCCAAGTACGCGAACCCCGGACACCTGCAGACCTTGAAGCTGCCGACCTTGAAGCACTCACCAATTCCCCAGTTCTAAAGGCCCCGAAAAAGGCCAAGAGAAAAGCTGCCCAGAACAGGGATAACTCAAAACCGTTGAAGCAGATTTCCGGTAACACTCGGATTAGATCTCCAAGCACCCGCACTGACACCGGGCGCCTAGCATCAGGAACCTTCCGACCCCTCCGATACCCCTTGAGTGCTTGCCTGATAATGAACGCATTGGTGAGGTCCTCCCACCCGTGGAATTTAAACCAAAAGGCCATCGCCGCCATGGTCCTGTCAACCATTGCCGGGGATGCGCCCCTGGACAATAAATGAAAGGTGAACCACAGGAAGGCGTCTAGCGACGGTTCCCCCCCCCCCCCCCGGCCCAGCCCTTCCCAAGAACGTTCCCATGAACCCCAGACCTTACTGTAGGCGGTTCAGGTGGCCGATACCAGCGAAGCCCTCACAAGTCCCCCAAGCAGGACGCTCCTAGTTGCCACATTTCGTCCGGACACATCTGGCCTGCCTCCTGTGCCTCCGGAGCCACCGCCCGACATCGGGACCACTGAAAGCGAGACAGAGCATCAGCCACCTCGTTCAAATACCCAGGCACGTGGCACGCGCGAAGACTACGTTATGGGACATGCACAATAAAACAAAGCGCCGCAATAGCGTCACCACCGGTTTAGATGCTGCCGACTGGTTATTGACGGCATGCACCACAGACATATTGTCCGAGAAAAAGACCACCTTCCTGTCCCGCAGCCTATCCCCCCACAGAGCCAACGCCACCACCAACGGGAACAGTTCCAGAAAAGCCAAGTTACGCATGAGGGGGCTCTGCCCCCATGCCTCTGGCCATTTCTCCGCCCATCATATCCCACCGAAGTAGGCCCCAAAACCCACGCTACCCGACGCATCAGTGAACAGCTCCAGTTCGGTCGTAGACACGCCCTCCTGTCGGAAAAACACTGTCCCGTTGAAGTCCCGTAGAAAGGCATCCCACACGCCCAAGTCAGCCCTCATCGAGAAAGATACACGTACGAAATGGTGCGGGGATTGAATCCCCGCGGTAGCTGCCGACAGGCTGCGGCTGAACACCCTACCCATTGGTATCACTCTGCAGACGAAATTGAGCATCCCGATCAGCGATTGCAGCTGCCGCAGGGTCACTTTGCGTGCCTGCTGCACTGCGGCCACTGTGCCGCGCAGTCCTCCCAACTTAACCAGTGGCAGCCAGCATTCCCCGAGCACTGAATCTATTTCCAATCCCAAAAAACTGAGGCACGCGGTCGGGCCCTCAGTCTTATCCGCTGCCAGCGGCACCCCAAAGTGGTCCGCCACCCATTTGATGGTCCTCAACAGGTGCCGGCATGCGGGAGAGCCGGCCGGCTCTACGCAGAGGAAGTCATCAAAGTAATGCACTACCGCTTTGTTCCCTGCTTCTACCCGCACCACCCATTCGAGGAAAGAACTGAACTTCTCAAAGTAGGAGCACAAAATAGAGCAGCCCATCGGAAGGCATAAGTCCACGAAGTAGCCCCCCTCGAAGAAGCACCCCAGCAGGTGGTGACATGCCGGGTGAACCGGTAGCAGACGAAAAGCGGCTTCGATATCAACCTTGGCCATCAGAGCCCCATGCCCAGCCCTCTTTACCAGCTTGACCGCCTGGTCAAATGATGCATAAGAGACCGAGCACAAGTTTCCGTTGATATCGTCATTCACCGACGCTCCCTTAGGATAGGAAAGGTGGTGAATGAGCCTAAACTTCCCCGCTTCCTTCTTGGGAACCACTCCGAGAGGGGAAACCCTAAGGCCCTCCAGCGGCGGTGCCAGGAACGGTCCCGCCATCCTACCCAACACTACTTCCTTGCTAAGTTTTTCCCGTACCACCCCCGGAAATTCCGCCACTGACCTGAGATTACGCAGACACACCGTACCGACCCTTTGCCTGAAGGGAATGAAGAACCCCTGTCCAAACCCGGCCCTGAGCAGCTCTGCGTCCGCCCTATTACCGTAGCGGCTTAGTCAGGGCTCCATTGCGTCTAGCCTCACCGGGGTTAGGCCCCGAGGCAACGGACGTCCCCCCACCATCAACTGCGGAAGGAGTTCCGGCTCCACCCGACTTTACCTTTTTGAAGCATCGCTGGAGCCCGTGGGCCCCACCACATCCCGAGCACTCATGTTTAAAGCGGCAGGATGCCCCCCACTTGCACTGACCTTCGTTGAAGAGCCAGCATAAGCCATTTTGCAAGGCGGCCGACGAGGGGGATTGACCCTTTGCGCCAGCCGCGTGCTGAAAGGGCTGTGCCTTCTGCGCCATTATCAGCTTCACACAGAGGCAGGTCCATTTGGTCCCACCTCATCCCTAGATTGGCTGCCAACCGCTGCCGGAACTGCTCATCGTACCGCCACCAGGCCAGTCCGCCATAGGTGCGGTACGCCTCCCAAATCCCGTCTAAGTAGCAAAACAGGGATGAGCAGGAACTCGGCCATTTTTCCCCTATCACACTGGCCAGAACGCAGAATGCCCTCAACCAGTTACCAAAGGACTTTGGTATCTTGCGATACCGCCTCCGCTTTTCCTCCTCCTCTTTTTTCTCGTCTTTCTTGTCTTCTTCCTTGAGGTCAATAAAGTCCTCCAGAGGAAGAAGGGAAAATATCTCACAGAACTCATCATTCCAAATTTTTTCTTTCACTTCCTGCTTGAGGTGCACCCCCAGCGGGCCCGCGAATGACACGTACGCATGCTGCCTTGCCGCGTCCGGCACCCCCCCCAGTTAACTCCGCCTGCTCGCTCCTCGTCTCCCCTGCGCTGGTTTCTGAACCCGCATCCCTGCTGGACGCTATTACTGCGGAGGGCCCGCCGCCGGTCCCCGCGTCAACCGCCCCCTGCGTCCACACCTGCCCTACGCCACCCTTAGTACCATCCCCTGCCCCCAGTGAGTGGAACAGTGATTGTAGTGTTTGCACTAGTGCACAGGAACCTAGTGATTCGCTGGACTCACCGGCCAAGCCCCTCGATCCGGTAACACCCAGGGCTGCGCTGCCAATCGCTGCGTGACCAGGATGGGCAACATCCGCCGATGTCCCGTCAACCAGGGAGCCCACCTGATGCCTCGATAACATGGAAGATGAGCGGCTCGGAGATCTGAAATGAGGAGAAGAAGTCCTGGGCAGGTTATAGTGCTCCCTACCTCCCCTCCCATCCCGACCCAGGGAGCGCCTGCCTGCTACCAAGGCCTCCCGTCGCAAGCCACTCTGCTGATGCACCCCTGGGGCCTGGACGTCCTCCTTCCCTCGCTGCCCGCCCTCGTCGACTCCGCCAAGGGGACCTTGACCTTGCCTCCGCCGAACTGCCGGACGGAGACCGCCGGTGCCGTGATCTCCTCTGAACCCTACGTGACCCCGCGTCCCTAACTGGGGAGGGGCTAACGCTGCTGGACCCTGAACCAGAGATACTACCAGGCCTACCACCATCCAGCCCACCATACCGGGCTCTAGGACTGACATAGCCTACCTCCGCCTCCCCCTTACCATGGCCCAGGCAAATGGCTCTCTAGATCTCCCCAGTTCCTAGGCACTGCCCGCTACACCGCCCGCCTACCAGTATCCACTGCTGACGGGCTGGGACGTGGGGCCTTACCCTCACCCCTCCCTCACGTGCCCGACCTAAGGACCCCCCAGGTACCCCTAGGGAACCACCCGGTGTCCCCAGCACCCTCACACCTGTGCCATGACCCTCTCCCGCCTCCCCTAAGCTCTGGGAGCTACCTGGCACCCCCCTTCTAACCCCCTTTCCGACACCCGTGCCCCACCACTCCCCCCCTGACCGCCCGCTCACTAGCCCTAGGCTGCGCTCCCCCCTTGTCCCCCATGCCAAGGGGGCCCCCAGAAGGGCCCCCTGCAATTGCCTGCCGCGTCCTGGGCTTCTTCAGAGCCGTCCCGGCCCGGGCTCCACTGTCCGCAGCCTCCACTGATGGGTGCGCCCCGCCGGTGCTGTCTCGGCTCCAGGCGCCCGCCCCGACCAGCCGCCCGTTGTGAGGCACCCCGCCGAGATTATTCCCAGCAACCTAAAGAATCTTATTTAATACTTCTAAGGAAATACTTATTAATGAACTTTGTATTGTTTGATAACCTGCACTTTCTTCTTATTGGATTATTGCCTATATGCAATTAATTTAAGTTTATCAATCATTAAAACTTTGTTTGATTCTCAAATTGCCAGCAATCCTCTCTTTTCTTAAAGCTACAGTATTGATACTTTAAAGTTTCTCCGTATCTTCACAATTGTAATTAGGGAGTTTTACAAGCTGCAGTTGAGCTCCAATCCAAATCACCCAAGTAGCGTAACAGAATCACCAAGCCACAAAATGGAACCAGCAGATGTGAATTCCCAAATTACCTCTTTAACCCATAGAGTTGAAATGCTCACACAAGGCATGCAGGATTTGCAAATTGCTAATGAGAGACTTCTTTCTTATATTAGAGAAATGCAAAATAAAGTTACACATTCTTCAAGTGACCCTGCTGTCTGCAATCCCGAAAATTTTTATGGAGATCGCTCCAAATATAGAGAATTTTTGAATTCATGCAAATTATTGTTTACTCTCAAACCCAGGGTTTACCCCACAGACAGGATTAAGGTCTGTTCAATGATTTCCTATTTAAGGGGTGAACCCATGTCCTGGGCACATTCATTTCTGGAAAATGAAGATCCTATTTTGGATTCTTTAGATAATTTTATTGAGGCAATATCACTACTTTATGAGGACCCTAATAAACAAGCTACAGCTGATCTTACTATTAGACTATTACAACAAAGAAATCGTCCTGTGGAGGATTATATAGCTGAGTTCAAAAGATGGGCTCCAGAAACCCAATGGAATGATATAGCTCTACGTAATCAGTTCC
>OW240915.1:2648025-2674685 GCA_933207985.1 Pelobates cultripes
CTCACTATCACACCACATAAGGTGAAAACGTTCTATATTATTTAGGTCCATGTGACAGACGCTCTGTCCCTGAATTTTAAAGTTTATGTGTATTTTCGCTTATCTGTTCGACTAAGTACAGTTATGTCTTATTTCACCATTGTCCGTTCGACTGGCGAAAGAACTACCGAACGACCGACCACCCAGATGCAAAGTGTGGCACTTGTTAAACTTATTGACCCTCTTAACACCTCTAAAACTGCAAACACTCCAACGTTCTAAGCGGTCGACTGGGTGGTCGACGTTCGTATGCCTGAACACGTGGCGGCAGCCATCTTGGAATACGAATGCGGCCAGTGGTGTTTTGTCGTTGAGTGAATGGAACTAGAATCGGACACTCAACTGCACGAACACTGCTAAGACTTCCATGGTCACGGATGTTCGACACTATATGTACGAAATGGACGATGTTCAGTAATAACATCTACCAAACCACTATGACTATGAGAATGGATGCACGAACAGTTATTTCTCCTATAGACACTAGTTTAATACCCTGGAAGGAGACCAGCTGCACAGGCTGATTCTATGGAACTATTCCTGGCAGGAGCCTCGTGTGCGGTCGGTCAGAAAGAAGTCCTCCATATAAACCCTGAACCCCTGAACCGATCTGGGTGATTTTTTTAATATGTTTTTCCCACAGATCAGGGGATATGCTTTTTGTGGGGACACTGTGTGTTTTAGGGTATTTCCTCATTGTACTGAAATTATGTTCTTTTTTCGCCTGGAGGTAATTGAGTTGAAGACAGTAGTTGACTCAATTATCTCCCAGGCAGAGGGGAGGGACTGCCTGGGAGTATCACAGTGTATAACATTGTTATTATTGGTTGATAATTTTGTATCACTGTCCCCAACAAGGTCCACCTGGGTGTATCTCTTGGCTGGGTACTTGCTTCCATTAAAATAGACCAACTTCCATTAAAATAGACACCCCACCCTCCTTCCGTCCTCTCTGTAATATGTCCAGGGCTATTCTGTGTCGCCTGTCCTGCCAGACCTGTCTCTGAAATCCGTGTATCGTCTGGGAGTCCACCATCAGCGGGATATTCCTAAATAAATATGACAGTTTGGAAAGTAATCGGAATTAACTGCCTCAATTCTTCCTAGCTAGGACAGCTCTAGGACCTTCCAAGCTTTGAGGTTTTACTTAAATTGGGTGGCTAGTTCTGAATGATTAAGGCCAATTAGTTTCTTTTGGATCCTGTTACGGTTGCCCCAGGCTAGCTGAGGGTTGGACCACCTGGATGTCCTTGTCCCCGACCTGGGAGAGCGGCAAAAAGTCCCACTTCAACAACTACCGATATCCCTGGAAGTGTAGAAGGTTCTTGTAGCTCTGAGCAGAACTGGTTATTAGCATTTCCCTACAACACGAGTCAAGGCTGTGAGTTGAGGGTAAGAAGACTGGTTTTAATGGGTATACAACAAGAGAAAAGAGAGGCTGCGCCAAAAGAAATGATAAAAAAGGTTATAAAAAATATAAAAAATTAGTCCCAATATATATAAGGTTGAACTGTAGTAGAAAGTTGTCTTAAGCAATATTTCAGCTGGTGGAGTATCTTCTCTGTTTATAGTAGTGCAGATCGTCTCGTGACGAAAAAAGAGGACCAATCGTGCGGAGTGTATATGATGAATATAGGTGAATTAAAATATACATTTTACACTCACATTTAGATGAGCTATGGCCAGCTCAGGTGTAATAGGCATATAGCGGACCAATCCCCGCTTGTAGGATATACAGATGCTTGTCCTCCAGAAGGAAATTGTGTCCAACTCTCAGGGAAAGAAGAACATAAAAACAACCAATAGTGCTCTCTGATGACATGATATAAAAATGGATAAAATAAAATATACTCACAAGTGGAGTGCAAGCCTAACTGCACTCTGATAATAGCGTTGGTGGTATGATCCCCACCTCAGGATTAGTTGAGTAAAATACCAGGAAAAAATAATAATAATAATAAAAATTTGGTCCTCTTTTCTTCCATATCACGAGACGACCTGCACTACGATAAACAAAGATACTTCACCGGCTGAAATATTGCTTAAGACAACTTTCTACTACAGTTAAACCTTATATATATTGGGACTAATTTTATATATTTTTTTATAAGCTTTTTTTATCATTTCTTTTGGCGCAGCCTCTCTTTTCTCTTGTTGTATACCTTCACTATACAGGGTTAGAGGGTTACCCTATGTCAGGCCGCTGCCTATCTATTGTATTATTAGCACTAACCTACCTTCTGTTTTCCTTTGGTTTTAATGGGTACATGCATCAGGTTTATACAAGTTTTTCCAGTCGAAGGAACACCCCCTGGACCTGGTGGGGCACTGAAACACAAGTAACATGAACCAATCAAAACAAAGTGCATTTTTCTAAACCCTTCCCGCCATCCTGGAAATAATTGGCTTAAGTGGACGTAGTAAATTAATTATCTCCAGGTACAGAAAATATCTTTAAGTTAAGACTGTAACAAAACTACATAAAAATACATAACTCATGTTATACATAATTCAACCCCTATGTTCAACATATCCCTGGATAGCTTGGATCTGAGTGTTAAATATATCCGAAAATCGCTCAGATCTCACGAATACAGTTGGATCGCCATGGGGTTAAAGTTTTCTCAACGACCGTTCGGCATAATTCAGCCCAGGATTCCATCATTTTTTTGTCATCAGGGTCGGTCTAGTTCGTGAGTATGAAAGTACCAAACGACGCTGCGTTCGTATGTTTATAAACGAACGGATGAAAGTCTGGAGGTCTCAGAGGTGTTCGTGTAAAACAGTGACCAAAAACAGTTCCACGTGATGGACGACAAACCCCGCTGGGTGTTCTGCAGTTTAAGATGGCTGCCGCCACGTGTTCATTCGTACAAACGACAACCACCCAGCCGTTCTTCAATTAAGCTGCGGTTAACCGCAAACCGCTGCTTCTGGGCGGCACACTCCACATGCATGGTGGTCGGTCGTTGAGCATTTTGTTTGGTGGTTTAGGGGTGAAAGAGGTTAACAAGGCTTAATGGGCCACACATGACTGTTCCTGGGAGTCTTATAGTTTGTATGGTAGTTCGTCACACGAAAAGATATGAGTTACTTCATGGGTTAGTTAGATGACAGCAACAACACGAACAACACAGATCCAAAGATAGTCTCACACCTAAATTATTTATACTCTTCGCCTCCCAATCAAATTGAAATTTCTCCTTAAGTGCATCCACTCTGGATCTAGTTAGGCCCTTTATCAGAATTTGTGTCTTTTTAATGTTGACTTTGGAACCAGAGAGTTTACCGAATTCCTTAATCAGGTGAAACACTACCGGGAGTGAAGCGGCAGGGTCCGTGAGAGACAGGAGCACTGGGGGGCAAGATGGATCATCCCCCTGGGAAATCTTAATCTCAGAAATCTTAATCTCAGATGTGTTCACAGTTATCCCCCTAATATTTGTATTCTGTGCAATGAAGGCTGCCAAGGGTGCAATAGAAAGAATATAGAGTAATTGAGCTAATGGGCAGCCCTGCCGTGTCCCATTTCATATTGGAAACCAATCAGGCTGGAACATAAAGCCTGAAACCCTGGCTTGCATGTCCCTATATAAGGCCATAGTATATGTGACAAAGTGCCCTTCGCCACTTGTGCCTGGAGAGGACTGCTTGCCCGCCTCTTGCCCTGTGACTATGGCCCCTGGGATGTATTGCCCTTTAAAGACATGATTTGGGCATCATGGATTTGTGTTGTGCTGCTGCTGGCCCTTTAAGAACCATCTGGGGACATACTGTGGAGTTACTGGGTGGCCACCATTTCCTGTATCAGAAGCACATGGTGAGAACAATGGATGGCGGCCATTTTAACTCACAGACACTGTTTGGACTTTTCAACACGGTGCCATCTTGCCAGTATTTGGTGCACAGAGACATCGTGCAGTGGTTTTGGACTATACAGCAGGGGACACATTATACAGTGATTGTTTTTCATTTAGCCTGTATATGTTCTGCAGAATCTGCATTAAACTGTATTTTCCAAAGTACTGAACGGATCTGGGTGAATTTTGGATATGTGGTTCACCCAGATCCCCCGGTTCCAAGGATATACATATTTTTATGGGGTTATTGCATGTTTTGGGGTCCCTGTGATGTGTTTTATTAAACTATTATTTCTGGCCAGCAGATAATTGAGCTTTGTGTATTGTAGAAACTCAATTATCTAGCCTGGCCCAGAGGAGGAGTTTTGTGTTGCATAAATTGTGAGTTCTGTGTGCCAGTAAATCAGTCTTGTTCCAGCATTAAGCCTTGGCTCATGTTTGATTTTGGGGATTGGAGAAATACACTCTGGGGATTGCTATAATCACTATACTCCCCAGGGTATGATCACTAAGTTCTGCTAAGAGCTTGTTCCTGCTCTCTGGGGAAAGAGAGGTTCACCCACTGGAAGCTGGATCCTGGCCTTGGGTCCAGGGTGGGTGGAGACAACAGAGACCCCAGCGCAGTTGCATCGCTGGAAGTGGGGTCTGCAGTGCTGATGGTGTCGGTTGGAGTGCTTGGAGTCCTCGGCAAGCGCTAAGAGCATCGATTGGCGGAGGTACTCAGTCGGAGTGCCAGCGTTCCGTCACAGTATAATATCTAAAGGGACCCCTAATGCCAAAAGAGCCCAAGACCTCCTCCAAATACCTCCATCCAACACGGTGGAAGGCCTTCTCGGCATCGAGGGCAACCGAAGCAAAGGGGGGATGGTGCTGACCCCTTTGAGCCTATCAGCCAAAATTCTAGAGTACACCTTAATGTCTAGGTTGATAGCTGAAATTGGCCTATAATTAGAAGATTATGCAGGATGTTTGTCTGGTCTAGAAATTGGCATAATGGAAACCTGGAGCATCTCCGGTGGAATAATTTTATGTCTGGCAAACTCTATGAAAGTCCTCAACATAAAGGGAGAAATTATACCATGTAGCTTCTGGTGGAAAACCGATGTTAACCTCCAGTCTGTATTAAATACTTATTATGAATACAGACCTGTTATGGGTTCCGTAGTAAGGGGAGATGTTGGAGTAGATTGGATGGCTCCTTCAATAACTGAGCTATTATTGAATGTCCCAGGGTTTCTCTCACTGGTGACCTGTGAAATGTATGCTCCTGACATCATGCTATCCACGTGGGGTTCTGTAAAATAGACATGTCACAAGTTAAAGCCCTCTCCAGCATAGATTATTCTTACTAATAATACCCAGTATTAATCCTTCCTACTAATAATACCCAGTATATAGAAAAAAATGTACAATATTACCCTTGTGAAATAGGGGAATTAATGATAATAATAAATTACTCCTTCAAAGGTAGTGTGAAGACTCCTCTAAAAATACAAAATACACAACCTAAAATAATCTAAAATAAATAAAAACAAAGAGAGACCACATTGTGAATTACTTACTCTGCCTTTTTTACTCATAGATTTGTGAGTGTATCTTAGTTTTTACTGTTTATTGTGATCTATTTTATCTACACCATTGTGGTCTGTATTTATTTATTTTAGGTTGTGTATTTCGTATTCTTATCTATAATAATACCCAGTATTAATCCTTCCTACTAATAATACCCAGTATTAATCCTTCTTACTAATAATACCCAGTATTAATCCTTCCTACTAATAATAAGAATATTAATCTTTCCTGCTAATAATAGTCAGTATTAATCCTTCCTACTAATAATACCCAGCATTAATCCTTCTTACTAATAATACCCAGTATTAATCCTTCCTACTAATAATACCCAGTATTAATCCTTCTTACTAATAATACCCAGTATTAATCCTTCCTACTAATAATACCCAGTATTAATCCTTCTTAATAATAATACCCAGTATTAATCCTTCCTACTAATAATACCCAGTATTAATCCTTCTTACTAATAATACCCAGCATTAATCCTTCTTACTAATAATACCCAGTATTAATCCTTCCTACTAATAATACCCAGTATTAATCCTTCTTACTAATAATACCCAGTATTAATCCTTCTTACTAATAATACCCAGTATTAATCCTTCCTACTAATAATACCCAGTATAGATTATTCTTACTAATAATACCCATTAATTAATAACTCAAGTATAAAATATGAAAAACACATAAAAATACATAATACATATATAGGAACCCCCACAGTTTATACATCCCCAGATAGCCTGGATCTGAGCGCCCAAGTTGTCCAAATAGCGATCAGATCCCATGAACACAGTCAAATCGCCACCGGGGTAAAGTTCTGACCGACCGCACACAAGGTGTCAGCCCAAATTAGTTCCAGGGATTCAGTGGTAGCAGCCAATCACTTTCATGAGTTCCATATGAATAAAGTATTGACCTGATCCTCTGGCTATTTGTTTCAAATGAACAAACCTACTGAACAGCGTTCTCCTGACATGTGTGGAAAAGAAGCAGGCGTTCCTCAAAGTTCAGTGGTGTTCGGGAGTTAAAGTGTCCGATTTGATTTCCTTGAACTCGACGGCCAAACACCGTCGCCTGCATTCGTGCAAACAAGATGGCCGCCAACTTAGTTCCCACTTGTTCATGGCAACAAACAGTGGCCACCCAGCCGCACAATTAGAATCCACAATGATTGAAGTGTCAGAAGAGGTCAATAAGTGTTAACCAGCTTAGAGGTGGTCCATAGTTCGTGGGTTTGTTCGGTTCCCGAACAATACAAGAAAATTCCACGAACCAAGTCTTTTAACATGTCTTTTAAATGGCTCATAGTCTTTAGGCAGGAGACTAGCAAACAGGCTCCTCCAGGAGCTCGTGCCAAACGTACGTGTTAAGGGGCTATTATTTCCCATGATAACAGTTGCCAAGTCACATTTGTTAGAAAAATCAGGGTATTTTTTTAGACCCACAAATTGATTTTATTACATAAGGGATACAGTGCATTTTAACAAATAATTATTTTTGGTTCGGTGAACAATATGTTCTACAAATTTGTGGGTCGGCGATGGGGACGAGGTTCAGACCCAGCTATGCAATTCTGTTTATGGCACTGTGGAAACAAATATTTATTCATAGCGATCATAGGTGGGCTGTCAACCTTGCGGTCTATCGTGGTTAAATAGATGACATTTTTTATATGGAAAGAAGATGAACCATCATTAGCTACTTTTTTTAACTTATTTGAATTGTATGACTGGGGTATCACACTGACCAGTAATTTCAGCAAAATGTCAGTGGACTTTCTGGAACTTAATATTTATGTGGATGGCAATGCACTGAAAACCTGCACTTTCTTTGAGAAGGTTGACGTCAACAGCTACATAGGGGAGAAGAGTTGCCACTTATCTCCATGGCTGTTGAATGCGCCTAAAGCACAATTATTGCAAATTAAACATAACTGCAGAGATGATAACATTTCAGGAACAGGCGAATAGAGTAATAAATGATTTTAAAGAAAAAGGATACCAGGATAATTTATTAGAGTCAGCTTATGATGAGGTAAAGGGTACAGATAGGAGTGAATTAATAAACTAGAAAGAAAAAAATTAAAGACACAGACTATTAACACTTACATTTTATTTGTGATTTAAACTGCAAAAATAAAGAAAATTATTAACAAATATTAGCAGATCTTAAAGAACGATATCATCTTAAACAGCATACTCCTGAGAAACCCACTATAACATATAGGGGTGCGCAAAATCTACAAAGCAATTTAGTTCATAACCATATACCACCTAAGACGATTAAAAATAGAGTTTTTTTTAATGAATCCAATGGATTTTATGGCTGTGGCTTATATGGCGCCTGTAAGAACTCAAATAGCAAAAAATGAATAATAAAATAAGAGAATAAGAACATTTTTAAAATTAAACAAATGATCATGTTACTCCATCAAAGTAATTTATATGATTACTTGTCCGTATGGTCTAGCATATATAGGCCAAACCACAAGGGAAACTCTGCATTAGAATCCAGAACATGTGAGGAACATTAGAAATGGGTTTGTTTCCCTACATTGTAAGCTTCAACATAACAGTGATCCTCAACATGTGCAATATTGTGGAATTCAAAAAATAACTATGAATTGGAGAGGAGGGACCTGATTTTAAAAAATGGTCAAGTGGAGATGCAATGGATTTTTAATTTAAACACTATGAAATGTTATATTTTGTCATTTATTTTTAAAACCATTTATTTATATATTTCAGTACATGTTTTTAGTACATATTTTTGGTAGTATATTCCTTAGTATCAAATTGTGAATTGTTGAAACCACTATTTAATTCCATATGAGGATATGCATTTTGCATCGTCATTGCCATAAAATCCCTATATTTTAATACCTGGCTACTTTTTTTTAAAATAGTTTTTAATTATAGAATGAGCACAATATATTGTCACGTCCTGTTCCGTTCTGCGGAGATGTCTGGTCTTGGTTTCTGGTATCCAGTACTCTTTTTACAATTCTTGTTTAGTTTTCTTGGTTTTTCTGGTTTTCTATTCTATGTCTGGTTTTCTCTATGCTGGGTTTTCTGGGTTCATTCCTGTATTCCGTCCCTGGAATTCCCAGTCTTCTTACAACTTCACCACTGGGTCTTGGAGGGGACTACTGGCCAGCCTTTTACCCTGTGACTATGGCCCCTTTAATTTATTAAGGACATTTACTACATATACTTGAAAAAAAAAAAAAAGGTTGTCACCCGAGTACACTAAAGCCAAAAGAGATTTGAGCCAATCCCTAACACCCGTATCCATTGAGAACTAGTACATTGAACAACTACTGACAATGTTGCACTATATATGTGTTTTTATTTTGTCTTTCAGCACAGTGTCTTCACTTTTTAACCCTTAGGGGTAAGTGTAAAACTAATTTTAGTGCTAAACACTTGTTACTATTGGTATACACTCACCACATATTGAATATTTTTACATTATAATATCCAGCATCAATCATTCTTACTAAAACTATCCAGTACTGATCATCCTTATTGGTAATACTCTGTAATGGAGCTCACTGTACCCCTGGCTGGGTACCTCCGTCAAGGACAGCTTCCTAGATGGAACGGGGGACAAACAGCAGCACTTCTGCCCAGTCGCCATGGCTTGACTGAGGCCCTGGAACCGCTCCTTCCTGGAGCCAAATGGGGAATTAGCTCTAGTCCTTACAAGGACTTTCCCAGTTGAATTCCCTGCAAGCTGGAACAGCAGACACAGGAGTAAATCTTCTTTCCCTCCAATAACAGGACGACACACAGTTTTGGAGTGTAAGCTGGAATAGGATTTTAATGGAGGCACACTGGCCTTTTATGCAAGTTTCCCAACAAAGGCGACACCCAGGTGGACCTTGCTGGGCACAGGAACACAAAGGGAATAAACCAATAAAAAAGAGTCATACAGTGAGACACTCCCATACACAAACAATAGAATCGCTCCTCTGTGCTTGGGAGATAATTGAATCAGGAACTGTACTAATCTAACCCAATTATCTCAAAGCGCAGAAAAACATACAATTTTATGAAACCCCAAAAAGTACCTTTAAGAACACATAAAACCCAGTAAAAAAGAACATAATTTCAATACAATCAGGAAATACCTCCAAAACACACAGTGTCATATCCCCTGATAGCCCCGATCTGGGGGCCCAACATATCCAAAAATCACCCAGATCGGTTCAGGGGTTCAGGAATTTCCTGGAAGTTATAGTCCAGACCGTCCATGCACATGGTCCCATGCCCAAAACAGTTCCAGGGAAATCAGTGCTACAGTCGGTCAAGTTCGGTAGTCTTTTACAGGTTTCCTTGCAGGGCCCATAGTCTGTGGGCAGGAGGCTGGCAAGCAGGCTCCTCCAGGAGCTCGTGGCAAACTCAGGTAAAAGGGGGAGTTTGCCACATACTCTATTTCCATTCTTCATATCATAACCAGTATCAATCCCTCATATTATTAATACTCTGTATCTACTCTTCTTACTATAAACACCCAGTACTAATCCTTCTTGGTACCTGATACCACTCCTCATTACTATAAATGTTTATCAATGAATCTTTATTTGAGTACCTCCAGTCTGTATTAAATACTCAGCTTATTATGAATACAGACCTGTTATGGGTTCCGTAGTAAGGGGAGATGTTGGAGTAGATTGGATGGCTCCTTCAATAACTGAGCTATTATTGAATGTCCCAGGATTTCTCTCACTGGTGACCTGTGAAATGTATGCTCCTGACATCATGCTATCCACGTGGGGTTCTGTAAAATAGACATGTCACAAGTTAAAGCCCTCTCCAGCATAGATTATTCTTACTAATAATACCCAGTATTAATCCTTCATATTAATAATAAGAATATTAATCTTTCCTGCTAATAATTGCCAGTATTAATCCTTCCTAGTAATAGTACCCAGTATTAATCCTTCCTACTAATAATACCCAGTATTAATCCTTCCTACTAATACCCAGTATTAATCCTTCTTACTAATAATAAGAATATTAATCTTTCCTGCTAATAATACCCAGCATTAATCCTTCTTACTAATAATACCCAGTATTAATCATTCCTACTAATAATAAGAATATTAATCTTTCCTGCTAATAATAGTCAGTATTAATCCTTCCTACTAATAATACCCAGGATTAATCCTTCTTACTAATAATACCCAGCATTAATCCTTCCTACTAATAATACCCAGTATTAATCCTTCTTACTAATAATACCCAGTATTAATCCTTCTTACTAATAATACCCAGTATTAATCCTTCCTACTAATACCCAGTATTAATCCTTCCTACTAATAATACCCAGTATTAATCCTTCTGTGATGGACCACTGGCACTCCGACCGAGTACCTCCGCCAATCGATGTTCCTAGTCAGTGGTGTGTTTTGGATTTGTGCTGCCCTAGGCACGACTAAATTTGCCCCCCCCCCCCCAATTCATGTCAAGACCATTTTTGTGACTGACAGACACATGCCCTCATTGATACATGCACTGATATACACTCACTGACAGATACACAGTCATTGGCACACACATACAGTCATTGGCACACACTGTTTAATCAACACAAACTTTCACTGACAGACACACACTGACACACACTCACAGGCACACCCATTCTCACTCACAGACACACTGCCAGCTACACTCACTCACTCACTCACTCACAGTAAGGTGGACAGCCCCAGAACACAAGGCAAATGCCTTGTTTGCCTTGTGGCAAATACATCCCTGCTCCTAGTGCTTGCTGAGGACTCCAAGCACTCCAACCGACACCATCAGCACTGCAGACCCCACTTCCATCGATGCAGCTGCGCCGTGGTCTCACGGTCTCCACCCACCCTGGACCCAAGGCCAGGATCCAGCTTCCAGTGGGTGAACCTCTCTTTCCCCAGAGAGCGTAGCAGGAACAGAACAGCTCTTACAAGAGCTCAGTGATTATAGCAAGAGGGTATGACGAGTATAGCAATCCCTTGTAGCCGATTCCCCCAATAAGAGATAGGACTCAGATTGAGGGTGAAGAAGAACTCCACTTTTATTCAAACACTCTGCTTTTATGCCCATTTTACAAACATAGTACCGCCCACAGGGTTTTGTAAAACAACCAATAAAATACGTACATTACAATAAAACACTCCCAGCAATTACACACAAACACTCCCCTCTGCCTGTGATATAATTACTGAACACAATGGGTTAAAGTAATTATCATAGGCAGGAAAAATATACTTTTTACACATACACTGTAACTTTAAAAATATAAATTCAATCTTCATAAAAGTTACATATTAATAATTAGCACACTTTAATTACACACATTTCCAAAATTCAGCCAATTTCTTCCAGGGGTTAAAAAGTTAGCTGGAAGTCCTTCATGACCGACCGTAAGCACATTTTCATGCCCAAAATCGTTCCATAGATTTGGGCTGTGCGGTCGGTCGTTCATGCATTTAGCTCAGTATAGCAGTGAGTTTAAACTGCCAAACGGGACTTAGTCTTTGGGGCTGAAACTCAGTAGAGGAGATGGTAAGGGTCAGCGGTGTTCGTTGAAATGTGCAGCCCATTTCAGCTCCATGAATTTGGCTGCACACACCGCTGACCGCGTGTGAATGAATCAAAATGGCTGCCGCCACGTGTTCCATTCGAATGGCGACCACTTCGACTACTTGTGCTGCAGCCGAAGTGCCAGGCAAAAACTGCAGGTCCTTTCCCAAAGTACTTAAAGGGCCAGAAACAGCACCATAAAATACAATATACAAAAAAAACGTATTTAAAGGGCCAAATCTCCCAGGGACTATAATCACATGTCAAGAGGCTGGCAAGTAGGCCTCTCAAGGCACAAGTGGCGAAGGGCACTTCGTCACACCTTCTTACTAATAATACCCAGTCCTAACCCTTCTTCTAATAATACCCAGTATTAATCCTTCCTACTAATACCCAGTATTAATTCTCTTCCTAATAGTACACAGTATTAATCCTTCCTACTAATAATACCCAGCATTAATCCTTCTTACTAATAATACCCAGTATTAAACCTTCCTACTAATACCCAGTATTAATCCTTCCTACTAATAATACCCAGCATTAATCCTTCCTACTAATAATACCCAGTATTAATCCTTCCTACTAATACCCAGTATTAATTCTCTTCCTAATAATACCCAGTATTAATCCTTCCTACTAATACCCAGTATTAATTCTCTTCCTAATAATACCCAGTATTAATCCTTCCTACTAATACCCAGTATTAATCCTTCCTACTAATAATACCCAGCATTAATCCTTCTTACTAATAATACCCAGTATTAATCCTTCCTACTATTAATACCCAGTATTAATCCTTCCTACTAATAATACCCAGTATTAATCATTCCTAGTAATAATACCCAGTATTACTCCTTCCTACTAATAATACCCAGTATTAATCCTTCCTAGTAATAATACCCAGTATTAATCCTTCCTACGAATAATACCCAGTATTAATCCTTCCTACCAATACCCAGCATTAATCCTTCCTACTAAAAATACCCAATATTAATCCTTCTTACTAATAATACCCAATATTAATCCTTCCTAGTAATAACACCCAGTATTAATCATTCCTAGTAATAATACCCAGTATTACTAATTCCTTTGTCCCGCCACTCGGTGTCCCCTCCCAGGTGCCTGTGTGTGTGACAGGGACTCCAGTTTCTTTGTCCCCAGTTCCCGCCACACAAGTACAGGGTTTCCGACTTCGCGTGGCAGGGCGCCTTCTTCCCAGGACCCTCTATACCTGGGAGTCTCAGTGCGGGAAAGACTTCTGCCTTCCCATGCACAGAAAGCCCGCCAAACCACCATTGCCCCCAAAGAATGTCCCCAGTAATCTCAGGGACCCCCAGAACAGCAACCGTCTCCTTTTGCGGGGTCCATGGGTGAAACCAAGCAATGGAAGTGTCTCCTTTTGGGACATGAACGGCGGCCACCCAGGGAAGCGCTCATTAATTACTTTCTTTTGGTTTCACCCTTCTGTTGCAAGTTGCCAACGTTCTAATTGGTTGGTGTGAACACTCCAAGTGTGCTGGGGATGTCCTCGTTCGGGTGCCGAATGAGGTGGGAAGCAATCCACGAATGCTTCTTCTGAATGGCGTTTGTTTAAGGAATGGGCCGCCACCCATGCACCGAGGCTTCCCTTGTGGTTTTCACACCTCGTTGACTTAGGTGCGAACATTCTAACAAGGTGTCAACATTCCAAACAAACATTCTAAATGGGGTATCGAGGTGGTCCCCGTTCAGGAGGCGAACAGAACTCGTTCGTATGGGGAATTCTGAACGAGGAGTAGGTAAACCACAAAAATACACACAAAATAGGGGAAAATTATGGGGAATGACATAAAGCAAATCAGTAACACGCAGCGGTCCTGCCACACAGCTCTCCCTTAACCACAAGCCGGCATACACAGTCTGATCCCAACGGATCGGCTTGGGGGTGTCCAGGGGAGTACTCATGGATCACTTATCTAAGGCTGTCTGTCTGGACAACCCATGGGCATTGCCGTTCTGTTTACCGGGTCTGTAGTGAATAGTAAAGTCATACGTAGCAGCCTGGCATTGTCCCCTGCGACCAGGTTGAGCCATATCAATGGGTTGTGATCCGTGAGCAGGGTAAATTGCTGTCCATACAAAGAAGGCTGCAGCTTCTTGAGGGCCCACACCACCGTCAGGCATTCTTCCTCAATGGCAGCATAGCTTACCTCCCTGGGCAACAGCTTTCTGCTGAGGTAAGCCACTGGGTGTTTTCCACCATTGAAACGGAGCTCGCTGTACCCCCCGTACTCCCTGTATCCCTGGGTACCTCCACGAAGGACCGCTTCCTAGCTGGTACTGAGGACCATACGCACCGCACTGGACACCATACGCGCCATAGACCCCACAAACTGCTGCAGCTTGGTTGGGGTCTCGCCGTCCCTTCCCACCCTGGACCAAACTCCTGGATCCAGGGACTCAGTGGGAAGGCCTCTCCTCCAGGAGAGTGTAGCTGTGAAGCTCTTACAAGAGCTAGTAGTGATAGCTGTATACCAATTCCCTATAATAAGAGACAGAACTCTAGATTGAGGGGGAAGTAAGTCTTTTTTAATGGTAGCCACACTGGCCTTTTATGCAAGTTCCCATGCAAGGGGTATGCCCACATGGACCTTGTTGGCAACAGGGACACAAACTTACAAACCAATAATAACACATTTACAATGTTAGGCACTCCCACACATGACACACAATCCCTCTCCTCTGCTTTGGAGATAATTGGATCAGGAACTGCACTAATTTAATACAATTATCTCCAAGCACAGAAAAAAAAAACTTTTTCCCAAACACCCCAATAGTACCTTAAAATACATAAAACCCCCACAAAAGTTACATCCCCTGATAGCTCTTATCTGGGTGACCAACATATCCAAAAATCACCCAGATCAGTTCAGGGGTTCAGAAATTCTTTGGAAGTCATTTATTTGACCGACCGCAGGCATGGTCCCATGCCCAAAACCGTTCCAGAGAATCAGGGCTTGCAGTCGGAATGGTTCGGTTGTTTGAAAATGAACAAATGAACAAAGCAGGTTAAATTCATAGCAGGGCTTACTCCATCCTTAATGTAAATAAAGTGTGTGCTATTAAATTTGGTAAAAGTAACATCCTCAGTATGCACTTGGAAACCAGAAAATCTCTTTTCTGGTTCAAGATTTAAGCATGCATGGGATAGGCATAAGGCTATCCTAATAATAAGATAAGGCTAGGGACTAATGAAAGTATTTAGAAAATTGGGCAGACTAGATGGGCCGAATGGTTCTTATCTGCCGTCACATTCTATGTTTCTATGTTTCCCAATTGCATGAACAGATCCTGTTTGAAGTATTTTAGCCAGGTCTATTGCAGGGGCCTTATTCACAAGGTAGTAGGCTGGCAAACAGGCTCCTTCAAAAGGCATTGGCAAGGTCACTTTCACCACAGCCATCATCCCCGATCCCGGCTCAGTACAGCTCCTAACCCAAACATGGAGGTATCTGTGTGAATGAAAAAACATTTCATGGGATTAGAGCAGTGAGGACAGGGGCAAATGTCAGGGCGTCCTTGAAGGCTTGGAACACCTGCTCACACTCTTGGGTCCAGTGTACTTGCTGGGGCAAAGACTTTTTTGGTCAGGTCAGTGAAAGGTTTAGCTAGGGCACTGTAGTTGGGGACAAATTTCCTATAGACGAAGGCGGACTTGGGGACAGCAGCCACCATTAGGGGGATCTGCCAGTTGCCCTTACAAAGGTCAACAGTGGTGTGGCATTGAACCAAAGCCATCCTATCCAGCAGCTAATCCATGCGGGGCTCAGGGTATGCGTCCAACGTTGAGCATCCTGTAGTCCACACAGAACCAGGTAGTCCCATCTTTCTTTGGGACCAGGACTACTGGGGAGGCCCAAGGGCTTGTGGATGGTTTTATGACCCCTAACCGGAGCATCTCCTGGATCTCCTGCAGCATACTTCCCCGCACAGCCTCCGGTACCCAGTACCTCTGCCGCAGAGGCTGTTGGTTGGGGGTCTCCACTCTATGGGGGGTATACCTGGGCAGAATGGAGAACGTTGTTCACTTGGCAGACAGCATCTGCTGTGCCTGTCTGCACTCTCTCTGTTAATCAGTCCCTTAAAATAACCTCCTTTATGGACCCTGCCTGAGCTCCATCATCCAGCAGGTCAGGCTGTAATCTTCCGAGGATGGTGCACAAATGGCAGCGACATCCTCTGTCTCGTGGTAGGGCATAAGCATGCTAACATGTAACAGGCGTCGGACTTCGGTACCCGAGCATGGGCCGATCACATAGGTAGTGTCCTCTTTCTGTTCCACTACCCGGTATGGGCCCTGCTAGGCCGCCTGCAGTCTGTCATGTCGGACGGGTTTCAGTAACAAAACTATCTGCCCGACCTGAAAGCTATGGCTCCTGGTACCCTGATCTTAGCACGTGCACGGACGTCTCTGGGCCGCCTGGAGGTTCTACCTTACTAAATGGGTGAGTTCCTCCAGTTGGACCCTAAACTCCAGCACATATGGAGTGATGGGGGTCTCTTTCTGTTCCTCAGCTCCTTCCCAGTGTTCCCAAACTAGGTCTAGGGGCCCCCTCACCCTCCGCCTGAATATCAGCTCGAACAGGGAAAACCCTGTATATTCCTTGGGCACCTCCCGATTTGCGAACAGGAGATGGGGCAGGAATTTCTCCCAATCCTTGTGAGTCACTGCAAATGTACTGAGCATTTGCTTCAACATACCATTGAAGCGCTCACACAGGTCATTGGTCTGGGGAACTCAGAATCGGTTTAATGCCGCATAACCTCCACAGATGGTGAGTCATTTCGGCAGTGAATTGGGTGCTCTCATCCGAGAGGATCTCCTGGGAAAAGCCGATCCGGGAGAACACTCGTTTCAGGGCTTCAGCCACAGTCTCTGCCCGAATATTGCTCAGGGCGACTGCCTCGGGATACAGAGTCGCGTAGTCCACGATGGTCAGAATGTACTTCTTCCCAGAGGGATTAGGCTTAGCTAGGGGGCCTATGTGTCACATCCTGTTCCTTGCTGCAAATCATTCTGGCAATGGCTTCTGGTATCCAGTACTAGCGATGTCCCGAACGGTTCGCCACAGTCAGCAGACACATTCCAGCCAATCAGCAGCAGACCCTCCCTCCCAGACCCTCCCACCTCCTGGACAGCATCCATTTTACATTCATTGTGAAGCTGCATTCATAGTGAGCTGTCCAGGAGGTGGGAGGGTCTGGGAGGGAGGGTCTGCTGCTGATTGGCTGGAATGTGTCTGCTGACTGTGAGGTACAGGGTCAAAGTTTACTCAATGATGACGAATAGGGGGCGGACCGAACAGCGCATATGTTGGCCGTCCGTGGCGAACCGTTCGGCGAACCGTTCGGGACATCACTATCCAGTACTCTTTTTGCTGTCCTTGCTTGGTTTTTCTGGTCTATTTATGGTTTTCTTTATTGCTGGGCTTCTGAGTTCATTCTTATATTCTGTCCCTGGATTTCCCAGTCTCTTTTATTCACTTAAATATTTGTTTTCCACTTTCCTTTTGTTTCAGCTGGGACCTGCAGTAGTGTTTCATGTCTCTGCCCTTTCTTGCAGGCAGTGGCGGATCCAGGGGGGGGGCAACGGGGCAATTGCCCCCCCCGAGAAATCCGCCGGTCTCCCTCCCCTGCCAGCAGCACATGCAGGTGCTAGCCCTGCAATGTGCCTGCGGACCAGAGGGAGATCAGAGATCTCCCTCCCCGGTCCGCAGGCACTGTGCTTACAGCCGGCATGGGAGGGAGAGGGAGGAGAGAGAGGACCCGGGAGCTCAGGCTGCAGCTCCTCCGGGTCCTCCTCTCGCGAGATTTGGAGCGTTGCCGCGGTTACCACGGCAACGCTCCAAATCTCGCGAGAGTGAACTCTAGCCCGGGAGCGCGGGCTAGAGTTCACTCTCACCACTGGGACCACCAATGAATCACCACTGGGACCACCAGGGAACGAAATCTGTCCCCCCTCCTCCCCAGTAAAGGTAAGAAGGGAGGGGAGACATAGAATATTTATTTATTTTAATTAAATTAAAAAATATTATATAATAAAAAAAAGCCACCATACCCTGATCACACACACATACATTGCCCCCTATACTGCCCCCCCAATACACACAAACTGCCCCCCCATTCACACAAACTGCCCTCCCATACACACAAACTGCCCCCATACACACAAACTGCCCCCATTCACACAAACTGCCCCCACACACACTGCCCCCCCCATTCACACACACTGCACCCCCCATTCACACAAACAGCCCCTCATACACACAAACCGCCCCTCATACACACAAAACTGCCCCCATACACACATACTGCCCCCCCTGCACATACTGCCCCCCATACACACACACTGCCCCCACACACACACTGCCCCCCATACTCAAACACTGCCCCCAGCACACACACCCCTATCCACACACACTGCCGCCATACACACACACTGCCCGCCATACACACAAACTGCCCGCCATACACACAAACTGCCCCCACATACACACACTGCTCCCCCATACACACATACTGCCCCCCATACACACACACTGCAATACTCACACACACTGCAACTGTTACACACATACACTGCATCCCTGACATACACTGCCGCCCTCACTCACACACTACAACCTTCACACACACACACACTGCACCCCTTACACATTGCACCACTCACACACACCACTGCTCCTATACCTTACTACAGCCCCATTTCCCAGCAGATTTCAGGTAAGTTGTCAAACTGTTCTTAAACGGTTTGACTACTTACTGTGGGAGGGGGTCCCGGCACTATTGACACCATAACCACTACACTGAGCTGTAGTGGTTATTGTGTCTGGATTATTTCTTTAAATAATCTACAAGTGCCCCTCCCGAGATCAGGCTCTGGATCCGCCACTGCTTGCAGGTAAGTGCTATTGTGGTTTAGTGTGGCTGTTTTGGTATACATTAGGCAGTGTAGGACCTGCCAGATATGGGGTACATTGGCGTTGTTGGCAGGCTTGTGCAATGTATGATCATATAATGTGACTAAATCCCCATACTTTTCATATATAGTGCTTGGTTATGTTTCCTCTTGTTTTACCTTGTATCTCTTGTCTTGTTTTACTTTGTTTTGTAATCCTAGTCCATGTATAGTCCTGTTCAGTCATGCCCATGTTATGTTCTTGTTTTCCTCATGTCTTGTGTACATGTTCTAGGTTCTGCTTTCTGTCCTGCTCTGGTTCTGGGTTCTCCTAGTTTTGTCTTGTTTTCATGTATGGTGCCTATATCTAGTCTTGCCCTGATCTCCTAGTTTTGTCTTGTTCTCATGCAAGGTGTCTATTTCTAGTCTTGCCTTGCTCTCCTAGTCTTGCCTTGCTGGATACATCCCTGCTGCAGAGCCTCCCTATTCAGCTCCTGGGAGGTCTGCTTAATTACCTGCTCCTAGTTTCTGGGATCCGCATAAGCTGAATCAGGGTTCTGGTATGTGGCTGCACAAACACTGGTGCTCAACACCAGGGGGCGTGCAGTTACCCTGCACTAGACCCTGCTAATCCACCTCCACACTGTGACTCCTACTCTGAACATCAGGCATATTGGGTCCTGGTCCACGCACCAAAGCCCGGACAGCGTCTGGGTCCTGGGCACCGGACCGCCACCCCTGACACTATGGTATCGACAGCTACTCTGTCGAACGGATCTTCGATAACAGGAAGGGGATGGAGCGGGTCCTGGTGTTGATTGCCCCGCTTCTGGCAGACATCGCAGGTCTGGCAGTACTGCCTCAGATCCTTAGAGATGCCTGGCCAGCAGAAGCTTTGAGTGAGCCGAGAAGCCGTACCACTCCTTCCCAAATGCCCTATCATGGGAATATCGTGGGCTAGCTTCAGCAGCTAATACCGATATTTCTTGGGTGCTACCAGCTGCTTGGTAGTAGGGGCTGTAGCTGGTTTCTTTCTCACTGCAATGCGGTACAACCGCCCCCCTTCTCAGATGTACCGCTCCCCCTCTTTCCCTATCTCAACCGTGGCTGCCTTGTCCTTGTCTCAAACTCAGCTGGGGTATCCCAGGGTATGGGGGCCAGGTCAGGGGTAGGATCCCAGGGCTCTTGCACCCACGGCAATAGCACCCAGTGGGAGGGGGACTGATGTGGGAGGCTCGCTTATGGGGCCTTCTACGGGACCTGGGATGTGGAGAGTGGCACATGAAAGTGGCCCACTTGAGCCTCAGAGTGTGAGCTGATTTGGGTGGTCCAGGCTGGCTGCCGGGTCATCTTCCAGGGTCTGGACGGAGACAAAGATGAAGGCGAGGTGTCCCAGGTTGTTGCCGAGCAGCACCTCTGGAGGTAGTCAATACATGAGCCGGAGTGAAACACAGGCGTTGAGTATCCAGTGTCTGACACCTCACAGAGATCCACTCTTCCCCCGATCCGGCCGGCAGGAGGGAGTTACGAGGATTTTCTGGTCTGTAGGCTATCGACCTGGCATCTCATGCCACCACTTTGAAACATAGAAACATAGAATGTGATGGCAGATAAGAACCATTCGGCCCATCTAGTCTGCCCAATTTTCTAAATACTTTCATCAGTCCCTAGTCTTATCTTATAGTTAGGAGAGCCTTATGCCTATCCCACGCATGCTTAAACTCCTTTACTGTGTTAACCTCTACCACTTCAGCTGGAAGGCTATTCCATGCATCCACTACCCTCTCAGTAAAGTAATACTTCCTGATATTATTTTGAAACCTTTGTCCCTCTAATGTCCTCTTGTTGTGGTAGTTTTTCTTCTTTTAAATATAGTCTCCTCCTTTACTGTGTTGATTCCCTTTATATATTTAAATGTTTCTATCATATCCCCCCTGTCTCGTCTTTCTTCCAAGCTATACATGTTATGATCCTTTAACCTTTCCTGGTAAGTTTTATCCCGCAATCCATGAACCAGTTTAGAAGCCCTTCTCTGAACCCTCTCTAAGGTATCAATATCCTTCTGAAGAAACGGTCTACAGTACTGTGTACAATACTCCAAGTGAGGTCTCACCAATGCTCTGTACAATGGCATGAGCACTTCCCTCTTTCTACTGCTAATACCTCTCCCTATACAACCAAGCATTCTGCTAGCATTTCCTGCTGCTCTATTACATTGTCTGCCTACCTTTAAGTCATCAGAAATAATCACCCCTAAATCCCTTTCCTCATATGTTGAGGTTAGACTCTATCAAATATTCTGTACTCTGCCCTTGGGTTTTTACGTCCAAGATGCATTATCTTGCACTTATCCACATTAAATGTCAGTTGCCACAATTCTGACCATTCTTCTAGTTTACCTAAATCATTTGTCATTTGGCTTATCCCTCCTGGAACATCAACCCTGTTACATATCTTAGTATCATCAGCAAAAAGACATACCTTACCATCAAGACCTTCTGCAATATCACTAATAAAAATATTAAAGAGAATGGGTCCAAGTACAGATCCCTGAGGTACCCCACTTGTGACAAGTCCAAGCTTCGAATATATTCCATTAACTACAACCCTCTGTTGCCTGTCACTCAGCCACTGCCTTACCCATTCAACAATATTGGAATCCAAACTTAAAGATTGCAGTTTATTGATAAGCCTTCTATGTGCAACAGTGTCAAAAGCCTTACTGAAATCTAGGTAAGCAATGTCTACTGCACCACCCTGATCTATAATTTTAGTTACCCAATCAAAAAAATCAATAAGATTAGTTTGGCATGATCTCCCTGAAGTAAACCCATGTTGTCTCTGATCTTGAAATCCATGTGTTTTTAGATGTTCATCAATCCTATCCTTTAACATGGTTTCCATCACTTTCCCCACTACTGAAGTAAGGCTTACTGGCCTATAGTTGCCCGACTCCTCCCTATCTTGTAAATGGGCACAACATTCGCTAACTTCCAATCTTCTGGGACTACTCCTGTTATCAATGATTGGTTAAATAAATCTGTTAATGGTTTTGCTAGTACACCACTAAGCTCTTTTAATAGCTTTGGGTGTATTCCATCAGGTCCCATTGACTTATTTGTCTTTACTTTTGACAGTTGAAATAGAACCTCTTCCTCTGTAAACTCACGTGTAATAAATGACTCATTTATCCTTTTTCTCAACTGAGGTCCCTTTCCTTCATTTTCATCTGTAAATACAGAACAAAAATATTCATTGAGGCAGTCAGCCTGACCTTTATCCTCTTCTACATACCTTCCTTCTTTTGTTTTTAATCTAACTAATCCTTGTTTTACTTTTCTTTTCTCATTTATGTATCTAAAAAATGTTTTATCCCCCTTTTTTTACTGACTGTGCTATTTTCTCTTCTGTGTGTGATTTGGAAGCTCTTATAACTTGCTTAGCCTCTTTCTGCCTAATCTTATAGATCATTTTGTCTTCCTCACTCTGGGTTTTTTTTTATAATTCCTAAATGCTAACTTTTTGTTTTTAACTATTTTGGCCACATCTGCGGAGTACCACAGTGGTTTCTTGAATTTTTTGCTTTTACTGACAAGCCTAATGCAATTTTCTGTTGCCTTCAGTAGTGCAACTTTTAAATAATCCCATTTCTCTTGGACTCCATTTAAATTGCTCCAGGCTGATAATGACTCCTCTACACATATTCTAATTTTAGAAAAGTCTGTTTTTCTAAAGTCTAAAACTTTTGTTTTTGTGTGGTGCCACTCAGTCACTGTTCTTATATTAAACCACACTGACTGATGATCACTGGATCCTAAACTTTCACCTGCAGTAATATCTGATACCAAATCTCCATTTGTTAACACTAAATCTAGTATGGCCTCCTTACGAGTTGGCTCCTCAATGACTTGTTTTAGAGACAATCCCAGTAGGGAGTTTAGAATATGTGTGCTCCTGGCACAAGCAGCTATTTTTGTTTTCCAATTCACATCAGGAAAATTAAAGTCACCCATGATGATAACTTCCCCCTTCATTGTCATTTTATCTATTTCTTCGACTAGTAGATTATCTAACTCTTCAATTTGTCCTGGGGGCCTATAAATCACACCTACACGAGTTACTGTGTAATTACCAAATTCTAACGTAACCCAAACGGACTCTATGTTCACCTCACTAACTTTTATTAGGCTAGATTTTATGCTATCCTTCACATACAGGGCCACCCCTCCCCCTTTCTTGCCTTCCCTGTCTTTTCTATATAAAGAGTACCCTGGTATTGCTATGTCCCAGTCATTTTTCTCATTATACCATGTCTCAGTAACAGCAACTAAATCTACTATCAGTTGCTATTATTGCCACAAGTTCATGAATCTTATTCCCTAAACTGCGAGCATTTGTAGACATGACTCTAAGCTTATCATTTTTTAACACACTTTCTACAGGCACCTTCTGTCCTTGTTTTGGGGGACAATTGGATTGATGTTTTATCACCCTTTTGCCCCCCTCCTAGTTTAAATACATCCTAGCAAAACCCCTGAACTGCTCACTGAGAACATTTGTTCCCTTTTGAGAAAGATGCAAACCATCTTTTTTGTACAGCTTATTTCCATTCCAAACAGAGCTACCATGAGAAATAAAGCCAAATCCTTGCTCCCGACACCATTCACCAAGCCACAAATTAAAGTCCCTAATACACATCCGCCTGTCGTTCTGAGTGTTATGCACAGGCAGAACTTCAGAGAATGACAGTGTGGAAGCAACCTGCCGTATATCATTGGCAAAAACACTAAAAACTTCCTTAACCTCTGAAACCTCATTGCAAGCCAAGTCATTTGTCCCTAGATGGACAAGTACATCCAATTCCCCTTCCTGCTTTGCTTGCTTAACAATATTACAGATACGTCTCCTGTCTCTGTGAGCAGTAGCTCCGGGAAGACACCTCACAAGACCACCATTGTCCATCTCCACACCTCTTATAATGGAATCCCCCAACAACAACTGCTTTCTATTAGGCCTCACCATAGTCTCCAAGTCTCCAAGCCGGTCTCCACAACACCACTAGTCTCAGTGCCTCTCTCCACAACACCACTAGCCTCAGTGCCTCTCTCCACAACACCACTAGCCTCAGTGCCTCTCTCCACAACACCACTAGCCTCAGTGCCTCTCTCTACAACACCACTAGTCTTAGTGCCTCTCTCCACACACCACTAGTCTTAGTGCCTCTCTCCACAGCACCACTAGCCTCAGAGCCTCTCTCCACAACACCACTAGCCTCAGTGCCTCTCTCCACAACACCATTACACTCTGAAAGTGCAGAAAATGAATTATGAAGAGCAACAGACTGTGCAAAATGTCTTTTATCCACAACTCTAAGTCTACCAGATCCTACAGTAATCCATCTGCCATTCCTAGTATGTTTCTGCGGCAGTGGCTTTGCAGCAGTTCCAGTCTGAGTTTGTTCACCAGATAATTTACAAATCTCAGACTTCAAAAATACAATCTCCTGCCGCAAGATAGAGAACTGTCTACAGATTAGACAACAACAAAACCTCCAAAAAGTGGAACGTGAAACAAATGCATAGCAATTGTTACACTGAACTAAGTCTGCCATTCCAATTAGGAGAATAATTTAAATCAAATCAAAACAATCAAAATCAAACACGTCTTAACTTTGTATTTATCCTCCTGAATACCTCAGATTACCTCCAGTTTATCTCCAGAATATCTCCAACTACACACTTAGAAACAGCACTCTCCAGAATATCTCCAACTACACACTTAGAAACAGCACTCTCCAGAATATCTCCAATTTACAGCACTTAGAAGTAGCACCAAGCTAGATTAGACAAGCTAATGACAACAAGCCTTATATAACTCCTAAAATCACCGCCCACTAGGAATGATTAACACCTGGGTAGGCCTCTGCTTATTTGCAAACAATAGCTAATTAACCAGCAATCAACAGCAAGTAACTAGCTTAATCAAATCAGATGCCTTATAATTACCAACAGGAATTCAAACCTTGGGCAATCAGTAACCTTTTCCTACAGATGAATCTTACCTGTAACAGTAGAAAAGAAAGCTCTTAGCACAACTCTTAGACAGTTGAAGCTTCTGTAAAACTCTCCAGAATATCTCCAACTACACACTTAGAAACAGCACTTAGAAGTAGCACCAAGCTATATTTATTTATCTTTTACTGCACTTTATTGCACCAAGTCCCTGAGGAAGTCCAATTTAAGGACGAAACGCGTAGGACGTTTTATGGTGACATGCTGTTTGTTTTATACTTAAATGTAAGTCATTAAAATACTTTTTTATTATACTCTGGAAGTGCACTACATTTTTGTATATATTTTTCTCTTTTGAGACATATACACCCATTCGCTGATGAATATGTCAGGAGGGACAACACATTGGATACTGAAAGATACCATTCAAGGCTGTTTTAACTCCATAAATTTGTGAGTTACCAATTGTGATTGCATATCAGTACCAGTCCCCATACAGTTATACGCTATGTTTTTTTATTTTATTTGTATTTAGCAGATTGTCCCCTACCCTATTTGTATATATTTATTTATCTGTCTTTAACAGTGTTCATCTTTTTAATGCACTTCTACTAGAGAGCACCCAGTAGAAATATTGAGTTTGAATTAGTCGATCCATGAGGTCCACTTCTAGTCTCTGGGCTCCGGTGCCCCTATCGAGGTGAACATGGGTCGTGGGTAGGTAGTGTACGTTACCTCCTTCCACTTGGACGGCGACGGTACCCCCTATCCATTCTTCTTCGGGGATAAGCTGGGGTCCCACCACGGTTAGAGTGGCTCTGATTTTTTTAGAGTCCCTGGAACTTGCACCAGTTCAGCCGCATTGCCAGTCGGTGGTGGTCCCAGTTATCATGGGCAGCCTGGACTGGGATCGCCTCATGCAGGATGTTCCAGGCTTCTTTGTCAGGGCTCTGGAACTTTGTGGGTCATTGTGGTAGCAGAGAGCCAGTAGGGACTACAGGGGTGACCCACTGGGGCTTGCCCCGGTTTTAGGGACAGTTCATTTTGATGTGGCCGGGCTGGAGGCCCTGGAAACATTGCAGTTCTGCCACGGGGAAAGCTCCCTGGGAGGGGGGGGTGACCGGACCAGGATGCCATGAAGGGGAGCTGTGGTTGTGGGGTTGGGTTGTAGCAGAGGTCGGATGAGGAGGTCGGTAGCTGGGAGAGGGAGCAGGGCATTGGGAGTTTTTGCATACTTGTCAGCCCATTTGGCTGCTTCGGTCACGGTCTTGGGATGCCAGTCTCTCACCCATTCCTGCACCTCTGTGGGGAGCATGTTGTAAAAAAGAATGGAGAATCTCTTCGGATGACTTGGCCTGTTGTGAGGCCATCCAGCTCTTGGTGGCTCGGATGATATGGCATGCCCACTCCGCATGGGAATTCATCTCACCTTCCTTGGTCCCTCTGAACTTCCTGCAGTACGCCTCTGGGGTTACAGCATACCATGCTAGGAGGACTTCTTTGGCCTACGCGTACTTCTGGATCTGGTCTGCTGGTACATCTCGATAGGTGTCACGGCTCCCGGCTTGCCACGAGGTGCGGTCGCACCCAACTGGTGCGACTGCGCTGACGAACTGAGCTTACCTGCTCAGCGGCGAGTCTGGAGCCACTCCGTCTGGTTCTCCTG
>OW240915.1:2674785-2716482 GCA_933207985.1 Pelobates cultripes
ACAGAAGTTGGCAGCAGTGGCAGACAACTGACTGCTATTCAATCTATAACAGTGAAAAAAGTTTTTTGTTTTTAAATCCAAGCTATTGTGACACCAGATGTAATTGGTGGCACTGACTGGGGAAATGGGCACTGTGAGCCTGACACAGAAGCTGGCAGCAGTGGCAGACAACTAAGTGCATTTACATTAGATAGAAAAAAAAAATCCAAAAAAAGCATACCCTTATCCCTAACCTAGCTATGCTTTTCCCTATCTTATGAACAGCAGCTACACTTTCCCTCCTCTTACTAAGCATGCAGCTTGAGAATGAATCTAAAATGGATGCTGTCCAGTAGGTGGGAGGGTCTGCTAGGGAGGCTGTGCTGCTAATTGGCTGGAATGTGTCTGCTGACTGTGAGGTACAGGGTCAAAGTTTACTCAATGATGACGAATAGGGGGCGGTCGAACCGCGATATGTTCGGCCTTCACGTGGCGAACGCTGAATATATGTTCCAGGAACCGCTTCGTCGCGAACCGTTCGGTACATCACTAATTAGCAGTAGAAAGAGGGAAGTGCTCATGCCATTGTACAGAACACTGGTGAGACCTCACTTGGAGTATTGTACACAGTACTGGAGACCGTATCTCAGAAGGATATTGATACCTTAGAGAGGGTTCAGAGAAGGGCTACTAAACTGGTTCATGGATTGCGGGATAAAACTTACCAGGAAAGGTTAAAGGATCTTAACATGTATAGCTTGGAGGAAAGACGAGACAGGGGGGATATGATAGAAACATTTAAATATATAAAGGGAATCAACACAGTAAAGGAGGAGACTATATTTAAAAGAAGAAAAACTACCACAACAAGAGGACATAGTCTTGAATTAGAGGGACAAAGGTTTAAAAATAGCATGCGTGGGTTTAAGCATGCGTGGGATAGGCATAAGGCTATTCTAACTATAAGATAAGGCCAGGGACTAATGAAAGTATTTAGAAAATTGGGCAGACTAGATGGGCGGAATGGTTCTTATCTGCCGTCACATTCTATGTTTCTAATTGTTGGACTCCTGAAGGGAGAGTTACATCATTGTACAGGAAGAAAAGCCAAGAGAGAGAGAGAGCGAGATAGGGACCTCATGTCCCTTTGTTCAGTTACTATATAGATGTGCCCATACTGATGTCAGAGTATAACTCTAGCCATACAAGGACAAGACCCCCAATCAACATTCCAGAGCTCTCATACAAGAAAACCTTGTGACTTATTGATACCATCTGTTACTTATGTCAATCCAGACATCCATAAATAATCATGAGAAACATAGAATATGCAATATTCTACAGGGCCACAAACCCTCTCTTTCACAGTACACACATACACAATGTATCCTTACACATACACAGAAACACTCGATGCATCCTTACACACACACACAAACTTACCCACAATGCAGCCCTTGCACACGCATTGCATCCCTTAATACAAAAACATACAATGCATCCCTTACCCACACACAAAAACACACTGCTCTCTTACACACACAGAAACACACCTTGCATCCCTTACATACCTATGCCCAAAACAGTTCTATGAAATCAGTGCTTTCATGGTTGGTCAACTTCGGTGACATAAAAATGAATCAAATACCGAATGTAGTCTCTATTTGAACTATGGAGCTTGTGTAGGTGGACTTATGGGCGGGCCTTGTAGGCATACTCACGGTCAGGCCCTGGCAGCCCAGACCTTGATATGTGTAAGGTGTCTCAAAAAATGGAGCTGCTTCCTGTTCGTTGATCTTTGTGAGCAGAGTTACAAACAGCCTCCAGAGAGCCTGGTCCACACCTGACCAGTGGAGCCAGACTGCAGCCTGAGCCCATCATCAACCTCTGGTCCTCATCTGGTGGTAGGTAGTCTCACTAATCTCTAATTTACATTAAAGGGACACTATAGTCACCAGAACCACTACAGCTTGATGTAATGGTTTTGGTGTCTATAGCCTGTCCCTACAGGCTTTTTAATGTAAACACACACTGCCTTTTCAGAGAAAAGACACAGTGCAGCACTGGGGTTGGCCCATATGGCAGATCATTTGGGTGGGGCATTGTGATGTCACATGGTAGGCAGAGCATATAAGGTGGTGGCAAATGTTTGTTTGCCTAGGGGGACAAAAATCCTTGCACCACCCTGATGGGAGTCATGATTTACGAGTTGCATTAGTAAAAAAAGCAAACCAAAAAATTACATTATTAAGGGGGCTGGGGTGACATCAACCCTAGTGACGCCACTGATGTCTCTACCTTTTCATGATAAGTTTTGGAGATAGTGGATTGAAGGTGGCTCAGGTTAGCTCCAAAACACCAAGTGTTTTCACAGCCTTCAGAAAATGGAGTTCTAGAGAGTCTTTAGTTCGATATTTCAGGGTGAGGTGAAATAAAACATTCAGGAACTTACACAAAGAAGGAGATTCCGGTTACTAGTTTGAAGGTGTAACCGCTGCTGGTTCCCCTATTTACCACTATAACGTCTTAAAGCATAGAATTTAGCAGGACTAACCGTACAGATATCTTAGCCATAATATACACTGAACAAAATTATAAACGCACCACTTTTGTTTTTGCCCCCATTTTTCATGAGCTGAACTCAAAGAGCTAAGACTTTTTCTATGTACACAAAATGCTTATTTCTCTCAATTATTGTTCCCAACTTGGCTTGATGGGAGTTGAGCCAGTTCTGGGTGGCCCTTGTGATGCGGCATCTCCACACCGCAAGGGAGTCCTTCTCCCCTTTCCGGGTCTCCCTAAACTTTCAGCGGTATTGCTCGGGGGTGACCGCATACCGGGCCATGAGGATTTGTGTAATAAAGGGATAGTCTCTGATCTGATCTTCTGGTACAGCCCGGTAAATATCCGCTGCCTTCCCCACTAGCTTGCTGGCCAGGATGGTGACCCAGTCGCTGGGGTCCACATCTTGGAGTAGGCACTTGTGCTCAAAGTCTTGTAAAAAGTCATCAATGCCTTTTTCTGCTTCCTTGAAGTCTTTGAAGGCATTGTATGGTAGCTTGTTGGCCTGGGTGGTTGTGCTTCCTGGCGCCCTCTGCTCCCTTCTTCCTTCATCTGGGGTCATGGAGGTCGCCCTCGGTCTATTGGCAAGGACATAGGCTTGCACCTCCAAAAAGATCTGACAATCTCCTCTGAGGGTGGCTCTCGGTAATATGCCAGGCGACGTTACACCTCCTTGCACACTTCCTCCTCATCACCGGCCCTTGGCTGGGGTTCGTTGCCTCACTGCATGCCTGGTCATCCTCCATGAGTGCAGCATTCAATTCGGCCTTGTTACGCGTTATTCCTCTGGCTCCACACAAGTCCTGCAGTGTAGGTCGCTTTAGAACACTGTAGTCCATGGGTCTATTGACAGGGACAAGGGATCCTGCCGCTTGCCACCAATTGAAGCGGGACCTGGGTAACCGATGGTTATCTCCTTTGTTTAGAATAGGTCAGACCCATTTCCCCAGTTACCGGATGGGACACAGTTCCAGGATACAACGTTTGACAATCTTTATTTGGGTACACAGCTTTGCCTCCTGTTGCCTCCTTCTCCTATTCCGCTTCTTCTTCCTCCTCCTCTACCACCGCCTCATCTGGACAGCGTAACACCTTCACCACCAACTTCAGCACTGCCAGGGGGAAACAACAGCAGGCTGATCTGTTTGGGGGGAAAACCCCACACCGCGCAGGAGCATGGAACAACAGACCGATGAGTGGTTGTTGCCACTGAGCCTCAAGCCCGGCCTGGTGGTGTGCGATAATGGGCCAAATCTCATAGCAGCTCTGGGCTTAGCCGGTTTGACGTACATCCCTTGCCTGGTGCATGTGCTGAATTTGGTGGTGCAGAAATTCCTGAAAAACTACCCGGATATATCAAAGCTGCTGCAGAAAGTGTGGGCTGTCTGTGCGTGCTTTTGGCGTTCTCACCCTGCTGCTGCTCGCCTGTCTGCGCTGCAGCGTAACGTTGGCCTTCCCGCTCACCGCCTCATGAGACTAGTGGAGTTTCAGCAGCAGGCACGGGTCAGTCGCTCTGCGGGACAGAGTTTTCTTTTGTTACGGGCAAATGCAAATATTACAAGTTTTAGAATGAAATGTTGTATTTCTTAAACTGTGTACTTTGTCTTTAAGAGATATTGCAAATTGACAAAGTGTTAGAAATGGAACATATTGTTTTTCATAACTGTTTCTTTAAGCAATAACCTCAGTGCATAATATGTTTGCGCCATTTTGTCCCAGACGAATTACAATAACAATAATGCATAAACAAGCTTTAAGGCTATGCTACGACTCTTGCAGTACACAATATACTGTTTGTAACCCCAAGTTAATGGAACTTCCCCAAATCCGGGAATCTCCCACGACTGTACACTTACGACTTAGTATAAACAACAGATAACCTATTCAGACTTTAAGATGCCATCTTGAACTAAGTCAGGAAAATTTCCATGACGTATACACCCTTTAGTTATGGCCTTGTATGTTTGCCAAGTTAAGGGAGGTCCTAAATGAATAAAGTAAAAGAAGTGTTACTTTTTCATATAATAAATATGAACTACGGTAACCTTAAAATGGAGACACCTAAGGTATAAATAGGTGTACTTTTAAATGTTAAGACACAGAGGAGAGACTTGGAGACAGACGCTGCTCCATCTTAAAATGACAGAGAGGCTGACATGATGACATGTTCAGAAGGGTATGTTAACCTATTAATGATATTTGCAAGCATTTAGTTTAATCTTATAAACTCTGCTATAATGGATTTTATATTTTTATATAATAAATATCCAAAAAGACAAAACAATTGCTTCCAAGACAATCCTTATTTTATATTGTATTCTCAATTATTTATATATGTTAAATAGAGGATCTCTTACACTATATAAAATTATGGCTAAGATATCTGTATGGTTAGCCCTACTAAGTTCTATGCTTTAAGACATTATAGTGGTAAATAAGGGAACCACCAGCGGTTACACTTTTTTTTTCTTTTTTTTATATGTCCCAATATTTTGGGGGCTACCCTAATTAAAAAACAAAAACACGGGGGCGGAGCCTAACAGCCAAACGAGCGGACGCACAACCCTGGAGCTCCGTGCTAAAACCGGAGAAATCAAGCTTAATTACAGCCTACATCACCCCTATTAATCGCGACCACACACAGGAACCCCTTAGGCACGATGGGACGCAAAAATAAAAAACAGATGCCGGACAAACCAGCCCCAGGACTAACAATAGGAGAAATGTGGCGGCAAGCATGCGGCCCGAGTGAAGCCAATATGGCGGCGCTCCACGGAGGCTGCACGGACTTCTCGGACGACTGCTCAGAGGGAGCCGAGGAGGAATACTTCCGAGCCCCTGACCCAGCACCAAGGGCACAAACAGGCAAAACAAGGTCTGATCCTGATGCAGACCTGGTAACCACAGGGGTGCTAAAAACCCTATTAGCAGACTTACAGAAAAAAATCCTTGCGGATGTCACAGCATTAAGGGGAACGCTGCAGGGCCTCATGGGCCGAATTGCTGTGATGGAAGAATCCTCTCAAGAAAGTCAGGGCACCATCGCCACATTGCAGAGAGACGTACAAGAGCTGAGCCGCAAAAATATGATGCTTGAACGGCGCCTAGACGCCCAGGAGGACGCAAGAAGGAGACACAACATAAAGGTCAGAGGGATCCCCTGCTGACCACTATACTGCCCCCAGGCCAAATTAAACCCATCACTCCCACTGATATCTTCCGAATCCCGAAACCTGCCAGGGCACCAGACGCGGCCACAAGGGACACTATCCTTACCTTCAAAAATAGATCAGACAAAGCATCAATCACCACCGCCCTCCGGGGAAAAACTCCTATACAATTTGAGAATACAAAGCTAACATTTTACAATGACCTCTCGAACGGAACTCTGGCGTGGCGTAGATCACTCAGACCCCTCACTACCACACTCCAAAGGCACAAAATATTATACCGCTGGAGGTCAACCCACACACTTCTCGTGCAGCAGGGAGAAACAACTCACCAAATCCACGGCCCACAGGATGCTGCGGATCTTTTACAGGCCTTGGGCCTACCGAAGGACTCCCTCTCCCAAGCGGACCACCGAGCCCCCACCTCCCCGGCTCACAGCTGGGACCCAGAGAACAACACACCAGTCACATACGCCTTTGTACCACGAAACAACACACCGGTCACATACGCCTCGGTCACCACTTAAGCGGAGCAGAGGTGCCCACGTTTTAATTTTAGCAACACACACCCGCCGGTTACGGCAATGATTGCAATGCTACCGGGACCACCCGAAGCACTCTACCCTTGCCCGACCAACCAGCCGAATAATCTCTATAAAACCAAGAACTGCTCACAATGAACCCCCTCACCTTTTAAATGCGGCCCACTGCAGTTTTTCCCTCTTCCTGACCACCTAGGTCTCAAAAGGATCCAGCTCAGATCAACAACCTTGATGAATACATCACTTCAGGACACCCTCACCTATCCCTGGCCTCTCGAGAGCATGGTACATCTCTTGCAACTTGCAGGAGCACTACTCTAAGTGACATCACCACTGAATTTTTCACTCCAACTTTGTGACATTACTAGATTCCCTGCCTCCTCTGAACCAGGGCAATGGCTGACTTTACATATACTAGGGACCTGTAGCCCACTTCTCATGAGGACTGTAACGGACCGTTTTGCACACAAGGGGTAAAAACTGTTTAGGCGATCGGCCCCCTTTCCAGAGATACAGGCACAGCTACTGCAGAACACCAAACTCCCGAACTGGATACAAAATAGCACTCCAACTCCCGAACTGGAACCTCCCAAATAGCTGCTAGCAGACGAACAGGAAAAGCAGACAATCAGCTTACACTCCTGGCAATCAGTCTCTAACAGCATACAGTGAATCCCCCCAAGAACGAGACAAGGCTCCGTGTTGAGGGTCAAGCAGTGGTCTGAGGTGCTGGCACACCCAGCCTGGTTTTTATTACAGTCTTGCAAATACAGGACCGCCCACAGGGAGGTATAAAATATCCAGTAACATATTAGTTACAACCCACAGATTCCCTCCCCCTTATCCTGAGAGGTAACCCAATACACATACCTTTTACCACAATGCATCCTGGCTTCCTCTCCTCTGCCCTGGAGATAAGTGAGAAGTAATTCAATTATCTCCCAGGACAGGGACAAGACTCCATTATGCACATGGTGACACAAAGACAGTAAAACACTTTAAAATACATAAAGTCACCTTTTACACATAACACACAGACATTTAACATATCCCCAGATAGCTCAGGTCTGAGCGCACATTATTAAGCGAATGGCGCTCAGACCACACGAATACAGTTTAATCGCCATGGAGCCAAAGTCTTTACAGTCAGTTTCATACGAATGGGCTCCATGGGATTCCTATCTGGGGTATAACACATTCAAACAAATCTACGGAACCCCAGGCAGAAAAGCGCGAATGAAGCTTTTCTGCAGGTAAAAAAAGATGTCTTTTAACAGGGGGCCATAGTCCAAAGGCAGCAGGCGAGCAACCAGGCTTCTCCAATGCAATGTGGCGAGATTGGTCTCGTCACAAGGACTAACTCTACTTAACAGCCCCTGTTAACCCAGATCGATGCTACCGCTGGACACATCATCCACACAGCTGCGGAATGTTTAATGTTTAAGGTTATAATTTAGTATAAGAAGTGTGATGCAGTGTAAGGGAGCTAGTTACTATACTCTTTATTAAAACTAAAGTTAGCTGTGCTAATGTCACGTCACGTCTTTATTAAAACTAAAGTTAGCTGTGCTAATGTCACGTCATCGCATGAAACTTAGCAAAGCTTTAATAATTGTGTGTTTCCTTAGCTACCCACATAAGTATAGCCTATGCTAATTAACATGTCACTCTATGAGGAAGCACTAGCTAAGCTTCGTCTACTTAGTTGCTTAAATTTTTGACTTAATCAGATCTGACAGGGGCCCAGTAACCTCGCTACAAAGAGACACTGTCAAAATGCCAGCCAGCCCCCTCCCCCCCATATAACGTCGACCAGCATAAGCTATGCCCTTATAAAAAACATAACTGTAATATAGTAATGCATGCCTTAGTCTGGAAGATAAATGTATGACCCACTCAAGCATGCATTATACTTTTACTGTGCATAGATCTGAGCAACGTTGTATAATTTAAAAAAGTGCAAGGATACCTAAGAACCACTAGATCTGTCATTAACGCGCATAAGCTAACTTAAAGGGCTAAGTTACATGCATTATAGGCCACAACAGTTATTATTGTAATTCAGAATGTACATGCCTGCGGCCTTTGGGCCTATTGTTAATGTTGATCAAAAGAAAAGCATAGACGGGCTGTCATTATCATATATAAGCCAGTCAGTCATAAGTACTGCAACACTTAACGTAGATAACTTTAGAGGGCCAGCTCAGGCTCTGATGGTGATTGTAAGACTTATACTACAGTATACCAGCATCCATAACTTAAAGGTTTAGGCTTGTTAATACAACATAAGGTCCTCTACTGTTTATTACCTAAACTATCTCTAAATATAAAAATTGTGCCTGAAAAAAAAAATTAAAAAAAACGTTATATACATACAAAATAAGATGGAGTATCTGTCTTTTGGAACTAGGATAATTCCTGGATCAATGTATTCCTAGAGACAAAACATAGTGCAATATAGCCAATTTTAAATAATAAAGTGCAGTAGTGTGTGGAAAATCACTCACAAATGAAGAGCCACTGAATTAGGCTCAGATTTCCAGCTTTGTGGGTTATACAGGTACCCACTCCCTTCTTTTACTGATAGGAGGTCTCAAGCAATGGGATGTCCTCACAATAATCAGTATAAATATAAAGTGCTTTATTGAAAATTGCACAAGTGATAAAAAAATATATAAAACAGATTAAAAAAAAATCCTTACAATTCTGAAGGTAAGTCCTTTGTTTAAAGGCCTTAAAGTGCAAAATGTTTCACCTCGTTCAGAGGCTTCCTCAGTTGCTGCTGTATCTTGTTTTTGTTTAAATGCTTTTTAATTCGCTGTATTTTTCTCCCTTCCGTCCTCGGCCGTCATTCAATTTACTTTCGCTTCTGGGTTTTTGCGTTCCACCGTGGAACGCATTCGTCACTTAGTATATGTTGGAACGCATCCATACGTTTCATGGCTTTAATTTGAGAGAAGTACGATCTTGCCGGACATATAACAATGCAGTTACATATATTGGAAGAAATAAAAGGCAAAGAACAGATATAAATATAACATCTATATGTTACTAAAATAGTTGCTGTAAAGAGATATTTTATGGCTAAGCAATAGGCATTTATAATTTTAAAAGCAATTGTTTAGTTTAAAAATAATGGAAAATGATAATAAACAATGTAGCCAACTTATAGTATCACACCAATATAAAATTAGACTTAAATAGGGAGAATAGTAATTATAAAATTGCCTAAAATTAAAAAATGTATAGTTAAGTCAAGATGAAAGGAAAGATGTTAAAAATACTATATATATATAAATTTAAGAAGGATTTTATTGGAATATATAATTAAAAATGACAGACTTCAAAGTCGGAGTTAAGACCATAAGGAATAAGAGTCTTAAAACGAAAAATAAAACTCATTTCTTATTTTCCTAGTATTTTAAAATAATTCCCCCCTCTCCAGTCCCTTTTTTACTTCTTTTATTGCACAAAAAAACAAGGTTTCAAGATTTTGATTATGGACCTGTTTAAAATGTAATGACACTGAGTTTCTAAGCCGTTTTTTATATTTCTAATGTGCTCGGCAATCCTCACTTTTAGGGGTCGAATGGTTCTGCCTATATAAAGTAAATTGCATGGGCATTTTAAAATATATATAATGCCTTTGATTGGCAGGTTAAATGGTCATTTATAGTGTACGTTTTTTTTATTATATTCTCTATGTCCTTTAGGTGTATCTTTTTACTTTTTGTTGTTGTGCAAGGAAGGCACATGCTCATCCATTAAATCCTTTTAAATCTTGGATAAAGTGCTTTGTCTTTTTGGGGGTTAAATTACTTTTAACTAAAATACTTTTAAAATTCTTAGCTCCTCTATATGTTATTTTTGGTTTTGAAGGTAAAATCTTATTTAAAATGGGGTCATCCTTTAACAAGTGCCAGTTTTTTTTGATAATTTTTTGTGTCCGTCCCTTTTTGTCCATTAAAATTACAAATAAAAGGGATGTCATTTGTCTGAGTTGTTTTTTTTATTTTGCCTATATTGTATAAGACTTTCTTTTTAATGTACCTATTTCCTCTACTTCTTTCTCTAAAATTATTTTATCAAAACCCTTTTCAATAAATAGTTTTTTGATGTAGTTAGCCTGTTCAAAGTAATCAGAATCTAATTTGCAGTTACGTCGAATTCTTAAAAATTGACATTATTGAGCCATGGGTTGTAATGACAACTCGTTTTTTCGATGTAACTGTTTACCTCAACAGGTTTAAAATACTTTTTGATTATTGTTGACTCATGGATACTTATATGTAGGTCTAAAATCTCGATCTCCAATTCATTATCGTGGCTGGTTAGGTTGATCCCATAATCATTAGTGTTTAAATATGACATAAAATCCTGGAGTGCTTCCGTGGTATCGGTCCATATAAAAAAAGATATCGTCTATAAAAAACAGTGTTGGCTACCTCCTCCTCCTCCTCCACAGCTGCTTCCACCTACACGGCCACGGTGTATACCCAGATATATCAGAGCTGCTGCAGAAAGTGTGGGTCGTCTGTGCGCGCTTTCGGCGTTCTCACCCTGCTGCTGCTCGCCTGTCTGTGCTGCAGCGTAACTTCGGCCTTCCCGCTCACCGTCTCATGAGACTGTGCGAGCAACAGCAGGCGATAGTGGAGTTTCAGCTGCAGCACGCAAGGGTCAGTCGCTTTGCGGAACAGAGTTTTCTTTTTTTATATGTCCCAATATTTTGGGGGCTACCCCAATTAAAAAAAACAAAACAAACAAATAAAAAACAATGTTGGCTACCTCCACCTCCCCCACCGCTTCCACCTACACCGCCACGGTCACCGCCTGCTCAACCTATGGGTCACTTAGTATAAACTATGTACACATTAGCAGAGGCTTGTGAATATTCTCTGTACCTGGAGATAATTAAGTTTACTACGGCCACTTAACCCAATTATCTCCAGGATAGAGAGAACGGATTTTACTGTTTATGTGGGAGTGTTTCAAATTGTACTGTATGCTGATTGGTTATTGTAAATTATGTCCCAGTCCTACACAAGGTCCCTGTGGGAGTATACCTTGCTGCAGGACCTGCACAAAAGGCCAAGCTGTGGCCACTATTAAACAGATCGTTTTACCCCTTCATGAAGTCTTGGCTCATGTTTGAGGGATTGGGAGCTTTAATTCAAAACACCTTCTGCTACACTTGGATTTCGGGAGATTCTGCACGGATACACTCAGCTAGAGTATAGGAGATCAGTTATAGTATGTAAAATTACAGTCTCTTTAAATGCTAAAAATACTCTTATTCAAAATCTCTCAATCTATTCAGAATCGGTTTAGTTGTTAGATGGAAACAGATAGTAATTAAATTATTCATATCATGCATGAGCGCTTTCTTGACTAAAAAAATTAATAAATTGAAATCACCTAAAGCTCCATCTGGAAAATATCCTTAAACAAATAAGATTCACATTGTTCGGCGTCCAATCTCACGAACGTTACTTTCCACAATGGCTGTCAGATCTTGGTAAAAATGTTAAGACAATTTTTGGGTGTTTCTGGTGTTTTTGTCTTGTTTGATACTAATTTTATTATTATTCCTTAATTTCATTGTTATTTACTTTTAGGATCCCGTTCTGGAGCCAGCACGAATCCAACTGAAAACATTTGGAGAATCTTCGCGATCCCACATCTGGAACCCTTCCCATGGCAGCCATAACCAGTCCTTCATTAGTGATAATTAAAGGACCTTAAACCATATCTCTAGCCCACAAGAGTCACACAAGGGGGACCTCATCGCTTTAACTCCATGGACATATGTAAACATACTTACCAGTGGACACCAGCACACATGGCTCTCCCATATGTAGACAGCAGACCCTCACATGTTTCTATTTATTGCTTCTCCAATTTGTTGAGCCCTGACAGAAGGTTGAAGTGGATATTGTGAATTAATCCCTCTTCAGTCAGCATGATCTGCAAATTAAACTATAAAATGTGATGAAACTGGAAATGTTTCAAAAAAAAAATATGAGTCTATTTCACTCTGAAATATACATCTTTCTTATTCTACTCAAATGTCCTTATAATTCTGATTATCTTGAAGCATGGGTGGATTAGCGTATGAAAGAAATGAAAATGATAAAGCAGTTCTAATGTATACCTACAGTGGGTCGTATAGGGTTATGGGTTTCTACATCAAAACCTTCCAACTACAGCAAAGGGTGAATGGGAAAATGTTCTCAGGGTGAATGGGCAGATTCTCAGGGTGAATGAGTAGATTATCAGGGTGAATTAGTAGAGTCTCAGGGTGAATGGGGCAGCTTCCCAGGGTAAATGGGGCAGATTCTCAGGGTAAATGGGGCAAATTTCCAGGGTGAATGGGGCAGATTCTCAAGGTGAACGGGCAGAGTCTCAGGGTGAACGGGCAAATTCCCAGGGTAAATGGGGCAGGTTCTCAGGGTGAACGGGCAGTCTCAGGGTGAACGGGCAGTTTCAGGGTGAACGGGCAGCTTCTCACGGTGAGCAGGCAGATTCTCAGGGTGAACGGGCAGAGTCTCAGGGTGAACAGGCAGCTTCTCACGGTGAGCAGGCAGATTCTCAGGGTGAACGGGCAGAGTCTCAGGGTGAACGGGCAGCTTCTCACGGTGAGCAGGCAGATTCTCAGTGTGAACGGGCAGATTCTCAGGGTGAACAAGCAGCTTCTCATGGTGAACGGGCAGAGTCTCAGGGTGAACGGGCAGATTCTCAGGGTGAACAAGCAGCTTCTTAGGGTGAACGGGCAGCTTCTCAACGTGAATGAGCAGAATCTCAGGTTGAAATGACAGATTCTCTTTTTTTTATTTAACTACAGTTTCATTTAATCATTAAGACATACATATTTGAACTACAAAAAAAAGAAAAACATGACAGAATCAAGTTGTGGCTATATGGGGACTCGAGGCAGGAGGCGTCTACCAGATTAGGTGCAACAAAGGAATATTGTATATTAATAATAGTTATTTTATAGCTAGGGACTGGTAAAGATATAAAGAACTATATTGATGGAACAACAACAAGGGGATCGTCTTATAATAGCTCGCTCCATCTTACATTGTATAAGAATTTGTGAATGAATCTTGGGCCAGCTGTCCACCAAAGAGTTCTGGGGACTCTAAGTTTTCATTCTTACAGTCTCTCTTATTTACAATTAAAATATATGTGCAAAAAAGCAAAAAGAGACTGTGCCAATAGAGCTAGAAGTGATAGTCCAAAAAAAGAATCTCACTAGAGCAGCAGGGTAGGGTCAGAAGTGCTTGTGAAGACTTTACCTCAGGAATAGGTCCATCAGAGTGGCTCAAGATGTTCGTATATGTAAGGAGACAAGAGGGAGATACGAAAGCAGCCAATATTGCAATAAGTTGAGATCCAGAGATGAGATATTTGTAAAAAGATGGTAGTGCACTCACATTTACAAGAGCTATGACCAGCTCTAGTGTAGAGGGTGTACAGCGGTATAATCCCCGCTAATGGCATATGCAGGAGAGGTTTGTCCGTCAATACAGTCTGGATATCCAGGGCTCCAAAATAGGATAAAAGGACAACAATAGTGCTCTCAATATGATAAAATATAGCATAAAATAAATAAAATTATACTCAAGTCTAGAGCATTAAACACTACTCTATTGGTAAAGCGTTGGTGGTATGATCCCCACCTCGGATTGCTTTGAGTACAGGAACAGTAAAATGCCAGGGAAAATAAAAAAGTGCATATAAAATGCAATAAAAATAAAATTGGCACAACTTAAGTGACCAAAAGACTTTTATTGATAAAATTCACAATTTAAAACAATCATAACGCGTTTCACTATATGTGGCTTCTTCAAATTTTATCACATGACAGGAGGCTTCATATTTTGCATAACTTTCTTTACTATATGCCTCCAGCAGCACAAGTCAATCAATAAACTTTAAACCAATCAGTAACAGGCATGACATCCGTATATAAAGCCCTGACAGACACATGACTTCCTCTTTTTTTGCTGCTCCAGCCAAGGCACAGGTCAGAGGATTTTGCTCCAAACTGTTTTACTGATATTGCAAATTGTCATTAGTTATTCATTTATTGCTTAACATTCAGTTTGCTCCAAACTGTTATTTTATTAATATTGCTATGGTCACTGTAGTGCTAGACATTCAGTTTTAATCCTAACTGTTTTTTCTGGATACCACTTTAATTAAACTTTATTAATTGACTTTCAGTTTGCTCCAACTGTTTTTATTAATATTGCTATGGTCACTTTAGTTAGATTTTTAATGCTAGACATTCAGTTTTTGCTCCAAACTGTTTCTGGATATGCATGGCCACTTTTGTTAAACTTTATTGGCTTGTCCTGCAATTTTGGCCTAAACGTTTTTCATTATTTTGCACTTGCCTTCCATTTGGATTTGTATAGTGTGATATTCTCCCCCTGTTACCCTTCCCCTGAATTAACCCTGTATTTTCTGCTTTATAAGCCTGTTCTCTGTTGCTGGCACCTTTTTTTTTTTTTTTCCTATGCTTTACTCTGGTCGTTTTACCGCGAGCACGCTTTTTATTCATTGGTGCTGGGACTTCAGGGCAGGCCTCTGGGGGTTAGGGGTGTCTGGGGGACTCTTTTCCATGCTGGCAGACCGCGATCGTATCCTCGATCGTGGGCCGCACGGCACTTTTGCGCGTGAACGGCGGCCATCTTGAATCTCGCGGCACTCGCGAGATTCACGTCGGCCATGTCGTTTGGCCAGTTCGTGATTCCCACGAACTGGCGGCTAGTTCTGTACTGTTTCATATATTTTTCCTGTGAAATAAAAGTTTTACAAGTACTTTTGAGCTCAATACTGTTCATGGGCATGTGGAATAAAGGTTTTATATGTACCTTTCCTGGAAGATTATGAATGGACTGTTCACTGCTGAGCTCTATACTGGCATATTTCATTGGCATGTGAAATAAAAGTTTTATATGTAACTCTGCATGAATATGTAGGACTGATCCCTGCTGTGTGCATCTGCTGACAGTTTGCTCTATTCTGTTCTATACAATTGACATGTTGAATAACAGTTTTATTGTACATCTGGAGGATTATGAATGGACTGTCCCCTGCTGTGGGCATATAGTGGTTGCAGTACTCTATCTGCTGGCAGGGAAATTAAATAGAGCTGATATCTTACTCGGCTCCCTACTCCCACTGGACCTCACAACCATTGGATACACTCCTTCCCCACAGGGATACACCTCCCAGGACACAGTAGTGGAGGCACATAACGGAGTGATTAACAGGGGTGACCCCCCTTATGCTGGGTGACCCCCAAGCGTGGCAGACACCTCTCCAAAGTGACATTGTGGTACAGGGGTGACCCCCCTTACGCTGGGTGACCCCCAAGCGAATCTGGTTCCTGTCCTAGTGACATACATATACTGGGGTGATCCCCCTACGCTGGGTGAACCCCAAGCGAATATTATTCCGGTACTAGTGACATACATATACTGGGGGGAACCCCCATGCCCTAGGACGGGCTCATATCCACGGAGTACGATCTGTTACTGTATGCACAGACCGGGTCACACTGGATACATGTATATCGACAGAGCCAGGAAGGAGAGCTCACGGTGCTGCCAATTCTCCACAGTACTATATCCTATAAGGGTGACCCCTTGGATAATTTGGAGGCTACCATACCTCCCCATACATGGGCTACGTCCCGACATTACTGACCGCTCATCCCGGTCTTATTGAGGGTGACCCCCTCCTCAGACCACTCCCAGGAAATCTCTAAGTGGTACTGATTGAAACAATACTGGGTGACCCCCAGTCGTACGTGGAGGCCCACTAAGTGGCAATAAGCGTACTACCGTACCTGACACCTGTTCGGTACCCCATAGACCGAAAGAGTGTCCCAACATGCCATAAGAGACATTCATACAGGGGTGACGCCCCTATGCTGGGTGAACCCCAAGCGAGTCTTACTCCGGTGCTAGTGGCATAGGTACAAAGGGGTGACCTCCTACCGGACGGGGTGACCCCCCGCACCCTTTCTAGGGCTTCTACCTTCAGAGTACGCTCTGTCATTGTATGCACAGACCAGGGCGCACTAGATGCATGTATTCTGGCACCTCTACGCTTCAACTGGGGTTCCGTACGCCCTTCCCTTAACTGAGAAGGAGAACTCACAGTGCTGCCAAAACTCCACAATTGTAGACCATATAAGGATGAACCCCGTGGACTATACATATTGAGGCTTTCACGTCTCCCAGACTCGGGCTACGTCCCGACATTGCAGACCGCTCATCCCGGTCTTACTGAGGGTGTCCTCATTCTCAGACCACTCCCCGGATCCTGCAAAAATGATACTGATTGATCAAAATTCTGGGTGACCCCAGTTATACGCGGAGGCCCACTGAGTGGCAATAAGTGTACTGTTGTACGATCCTGTCTCCCACGGACCGAAACGGTGTGAACCAACATGTCGGACTTACCTCAATATCCCCGACCGATTTTCAGGCGAGGATTAAGGCCGCCATGATAGCTCCGGGGGAAGAAGTCCTCTCCAGTATGCTGGCTAACAATCCATCCGACAGAGCAGGTGCAACGGCAGCAACACCAATGGAAGATTGAGATACCGACGTTAGGTCGGACACCCATCATCAGGGGACGAGGACTTCATCCTTCCCCCTTCTATGGAGATCATGAAAGAATGGAGGGCAGAAGAGGTAAAAGTGACAAGACCCGCCTAGCAAGAAAGGTTTTTTTCTTTGGCACACTGGACACTCCTGTTTTGACTCACGCACCATCCGACAACCAGGGTCATCCGAATGGGGTTAACTGGAGCACCGGGCACACTTTGCCCACTTCTGGCTTAGGAGGCCTATGGGAAAAGAAATCCGAGACAGGCTCAGGATGAAATGCCCACGCCCTCTATGTCCGAACAAGATAGTCCTCAATATGGAGCTTGTGGTGATATGTATGTCCCGATCAGGCCGGGGTCCATGTAAAGGTGTAGGAGGAGGACTCAAAACGAGTTAAGATGAAATACTGGATATTATCAGCCCGGGAAAAAATTCTATACTTTGCGGACCTGACCACACACAAGACTCCCCTCTAGAAGCTCACGATGTGAGGGAATGGGTGCAAAGGGCAATATGTAGGTTGGGGAACGCAAGGCAGACAGGTGCACAGAACGGTGCAAAGCAGTCCGATTAAAGATGGATTTCAAACTATTGAAGTTAGGGACGAAAGAGCGAGGACCTCAGGCGGACGGACTATCGTTTGGAGAACCATTTATCTCAGCTACGGTTTGGTAGTAAGGAAGAAGATAGGAGACTATCACCCAGTCATCAACCTACGCCAACCCAATGGTTTTGGGGCGTACCGACAACTCAAGAAGGAAGGTATCCATCTCTTAGGGGATCTACAAGGTTGGACTTGAATGGCACTTACCTATAGGTTCACATGGTGCCTCATGAAGTTTCTGAAGTCGGTCATGGCGCACTGAAAAGCAAAGGGTATCTGCTGTCGCATACCTAGACGACTTACCTTTTGCAAATCCAATTCATGACGAGATTTATGTTTACAGTTTCGGGAATTGTTGGGATTCATAGTGAACAGAGAGGAGTCGGTTCGATCCCAGTTCCGAGTGATTCAGTTCCTCTACTTCAGAATAGATTCCACCTTGAGCGGATTACACCTTCCCACATCATTGATAGCGACGATTCGAAAGGCACCATAACCCTTTGACTATTTCCCAGGACTGCTTCACTACCGGGCCAGACAGTGGCTGAAAGCTCACTGCCTGAGATCCGGATACACCTATGAAATTGGGGTCAGGGTCAGAATAGCGAAGACTTCGATAGTACTCATTACTGCGGTAAAGGAGTCAAGCGTGATCATCCTCTGCTCCTTCCATTTTAACTTGCCTTCGGGCGGATCCAAAAGGAGAACATCATCCATTGATAATGCAGGAGCATCTGGAGTTGTTAGATTGGTGTCTTTCAGGGGAGACTGGTATGTCAAGGGACTATCGCAACCAACTAGAGACCTACTATGGGACTCATGGACACCAGGTATTCCCCGAAATAACTTATCCGCATGGAACACCTGGAGTTCGCTGGTGTATGGGAAGGGACTGCGATCCCCGTTCTTTGTGCAGTTAAAGCGGTACTTTGTTACATGGAGATCACGACAACACTTAGAATGTCACATTCAGGACATCTGCTGGTCTTATACCAACCGTACAAGCCAGTTACCATGAACACTCTGTCTAGATGGGTTCATTGGTTGTTATCGCTAGCGAGGGTGGAGACGTGTTTGGGTACTCATTCGGTAAGAGGCGCGGCTGCTTCTCAGGCCTTCACGAGGGGGCCTCTATATTTTCAGCGACGAATTGGACACGGATAGACTACTTCCGTATATTTATTTTCGTCAACCACACACGCATCCTTCTCGCTCATACCACAGCTTTAAAAATGCAAAATATGAAGCCTCCTGTCATGTGATAAAATTGTAGATTATGCTAACGTAGTGTACCTATAATCTTAATTTTAATAATGACAGGAGGCGAATATTTTCCCTCCCTGTTTCCCTCCCTATACTCTGGAAAATTTTTATATTCTGGTTTGTCATTTTCTCAGTGTAAATTATAAGGTTTTGGTAATTCAGTATATTTATGGGATGCTTATTTGGTTGATCCGTGTTGATTATTAAGTATACTATGGTTTGTTTAATGTTTCAGTATATTAACTTAATATAAATATAGATGCATATAGTACTGGATTTAATGTGGACAACAGTTGGTTTCCATCACCTTTCACATATTTCTGTTCTTTTCAGCGTAATCATCATAGATGGATTCGACAAGATAAAGCTGGAAGGTTTCAAGTGATGTTCTACACGTTAATCAGGACTGTTATTTGAATTCCCTGACGTTATAATAGACTGTTTTTCGCATCAAAGAAAGAGGAAGTCATGTGTCTGTCAGGGCTTTATATATGGATGTGATGCCTGTTACTGATTGGTTTAAAGTTTATTGATTGACTTGTGCTGCTGGAGGCATAAAGTAAAGAAAGTTATGCAAAATATTCGCCTCCTGTCATTATTAAAATTAAGATTATAGGTACACTACGTTAGCATAATCTACAAATCACTCTCAGTTGTATCTCCATAATCTTCAGATGAGTTTTATACGCAAAGTATTCCCATGGGTCCCTTTGAGTGCAGGTTATCATTAAAATCCTTTCCAATCTGTTCTGGGGATAAACATGTCTCGTCCTTATATAGCATTTTAGAAATGTTATTTTGTTTAGTTTTATTTTTGAGTTTATTAGATAGCATTTTATCTGTCCTGTTACCTTTGTAATAGAATGTGGCTTTTAATCTTTCGAGTGTTTTATTTGCTTTATTTATGAGAATTTGATTTATCTAATTTTAGAAGGCAATAATTCTATTTGACAGTGACTAAGAAGGGGATGCCTTATTGTCTCTTGAGAGATTATACAATTGTACAGGTAAATTGGTTAGATCTCTTCCCCTAAATTCTTTGTCTTTGTATTCTAGTTTAATTAATAGTCCTCTGGTTACTGCTTTGTGTGCACACCATGTGACTGAGGGAGAAAACTCTTCAGTTTGATTTTCTAAAAAAATCAAACAACCCTCAATCTGTTTTTTAATATATTCGATATTATCTGGATTTGAAAGAATATAGTTATTTAGCCTCCATTCTGGTCTAGGAATGGAAAAAGAATCATTAATCTCTATAATAACTGCTTTGTGGTCTGACCATGTAATCTCATTTATTTTAATCATTTTTTGATGGGCTAGTTTGAGGTCACCCAAAATAAGATCTATGCGGGAGTACTCATCATAAGACTTAGAAAAACAAGTAAAATCCAAATATAAAGGATGAAAAATATGCCAAATATCTAGTAAAGAGTAATTTTGAATAAGTAGTCTGAATTTCTGGGGAGTCTTATTATTCCTTTATCTCTTATCTGACCAATAATAGTTTTTTTTATCAAATAATGGATCAAATATGAAATTGAAGTCACCTAAAATCAACAGGATTCCTTGTTTAATCGTTTCTATTCTCTTTAAAACATGACTTATAAATGGTATCGATGACTAGTTTGGAGCATAATGTATAAATTATATTATCGATCTATAACAAGATAAATGTTGTTGTAATGGAACTGCTGGCACCCCGACCGGGTACCTTCCGTTGATGGATGCTCCTAGTGCTTTCCGAGGACTCCAAGCACTCCGCCAGACACCATAACCACTGTAGACTCCCATGAACCCCTGCAGCTTGGTTGGGGTCTCGCCATCTCCACCCACTCTGGACCCAAGACCAGGGTCAACCTCTCCGAATTCCAGAGAGCAGGAACAAGCTCTTAGCAGAGCTTAGTGATTATAGCCTGGGGAGTATAGTGATTATAGCAATCCCCAGAGTGTAGTTCTCCAGTCCCCCAAACAGGAGCCAAAACTTCATGAAGGTACAAGATGATCTGACTCCAATGAGCGTTTATTACTCCTTATATACAAGTTTTCAGGCCAGAGGCACAACCCCTGGACCTGGTAGTAAACTGTGACAAAAGGGACACAAACCAATGGGAGCACTAATTAGCAAAATATCACTCCCACATACACAATGAAATCCCTCCTCTACATCCTGGAGATAATTGGCTTAAGGCACTGCAGTAAACTCAATTATCTCCAGGTACAGCAAAAATACATAAAAATACATAATTCTTATTATATTACACAGAACCCCCACATTTAACCTATCCCCAGATAGCTCGGATCTGAATGCCCAATATAGGTGAACAGCGCTCAGATCCTACGAACAACGTAAATTTGCCATGGGTTTAAAGTTTTGGGGAAGCCTCTTTTGACCGACCGCACGCAGGATTTCCTGCCCAAAACAGTTCCACAGAGTTTGGCTGTGCGGCTGGTCTATTTCCAATGTTAAAGTCAGTTTACATATAAAAAAACGACTAAGTCCCATTCAAATAAATAGCATTGAATTGTCGAACGCACTTCAACTTTAGCCGAAGCGTCAAAGTGGAGAAGGAGATCAGGATCAGCGGTGTTCGTGCAAACGTGTAGCCAATTTTAGTTCCATGGATTCAGGGACACACACCGCTGACAACGTTTGACTAAATTAAAATGGCCGCTGCCATGTATTCGTTTGTCGAATGGCAGCCACTTCGACTACTTCGCTGCATCCTTCCCTACAGTTCTTAAAGGGCCAGAAGTAGTGAAATAAAATCCGATATGGCCAAATAATGTTTTTAAAGGGCAAAATCTTCCCGGGGCCAGAGTCATGAGGAAGGAGGCTGGCAATCAGGCTCCTCCAACAGCCAGGGCAAAGGGCAGCTTGTCACCTAAAACTCCTGTGACAAAAGGCATTTCGTCACAGTTATTAAAATTCAAATTATTAGATATCAGTATAGCCACCCTTTGTTTATTTTTTATTTTTTTGATGCTCGAGGGATGCAGACATAACCATCAGGTAAACTTTAGATTTTAAATCAATATTATTTTTATACTCCAATGAGTTTCCTCCACACCACATTCATCAATTTTCTGTTTCCTTAAATATTCCCAAAACAGCTCTCTTAAACGGGGAATTCATTGTTGCAATTCTAGCCATATTCCTAGATTGTTATTCTCCCTCACACCGATCGGTCCCCTTTTACCAGTAAGCCACCCGGGATGTCTGGGCAAAGCTCCAAGTAGCATGATGCACTTAACGCCGGGCGTACCCCTGACCCCGGCAGGGAATATAGCTTTACCAAACCTCTTTTACCAGACACATCCGTTCTTGAACAAGCCTACTGAATCGTTACCTTAACCGACTGAGGTTCGACAACCGAGTGTAGAACCCCCCAACACCTGCCCGAAAGGCACTCACCAGCTCCCCAATCCGAATTGCCCCAAGCCTCCGAGAAGGCCACCGCAAGCAAACTCACTGCAAAAGTAGAGTAACACACCACCAGGCGTTGCGTTACCCAAGGAAACCAGCCGCCCGGCACCGACATATTTCATACCTCTGTAAGACCCGCGATGCCTGACGGACGTGACAACGTTCCGTCAATTCCTCCCAATTGGTCAGTTTGAACCCTAATGACAATGCCGCCATGCTCCTGTCCATTGCCGAACAAACGGCTTAGGAACCACAGCAAGGTATCCCTTCGCCACTCCTTTGACTGGGACCCCCCAATGAAACCAACCGCCTTGTCCCACATATCCCAAACCTTCACATAGGCAGTCCCTGTGCCCGGTGCCATAGGATTCCGTATCGGTCCTCCAAGCATTGCGTCTCGAGCTGCCACATTTCCTCCAGACCGGACTGTCCCTCCTCCCACGGCCCCTCTGGCCACCATTCGCAGCTTGTCCCCTGTTGCGCAAGCCAAGTAGCCAGACCCTACCTTCCGCCAACCAGGCACGTGGCGTGCCTGCACCCGATATCTGAACAGTGATACGAATCGCCGCCATCAGTGTACCTCCTGAACCGAGGACCCGGCTGGATGGTAAACCACATGAACTCCGCCATATTGTGCGTGAATTATGACTTTTCATCCCTTAATCCTTCATCTTTTAGAGCCACAGCCACTCCCAATGGAAATAACTCAAAAGATGCCAACTTTGAATAAGAGGACTTCCCTTTCATGCCTCCCGCCACCGCTCCGCGCACCACCTGCCTTCCAGGTATGCCCCGGAATCTATGTTCCCAGAGGCATCCGTGAACAACTCGATACCACCCGCAAAGGCTCCACAAGTAGCCTTCGCCATGAAATGGCTGCCGACCCAGTCCTCGCGACTAACCCGACATGCAACTTGAAACTGACTAATGAACAACTGCGATTTCTCAGCGTGACCTTCTTGGACCTGCGAACCTTCAGCCTGAACTCCCGAAGTGCAGTCAACTGAACCCAAGGCAATCGACACTCTCTTACCACCGAAACAATTTTCAGCCCAAGCAAAGACATGCGGTAGGATTCCCGTGACCGTACGGTATGTCCACAACGGCCTGGCCCAGCCGAGCCCACACAGCAAGCTATATTACAGATAATGTACTAAGGAACCCCTTCCTGATTCCTCTTTCACCTCCCACTCCCAGACTGATCCAACTTCCCGAAGTAGGAACATGAAATGGAACAGCCCCTTGGCAAGTAGAGGTTACCAAGAGGAACCTGCAAACATGCAACCCAAAAGATGGAAGGGTCGCCAATAATCGAACGCATCCTGTTCCCCCGAACCAACTCAACGGCAAGGCCGAATGATGCCAACGATACAGAACAATTCCACGTCGATGTCCTTTCGGGTGCGATAAGTTTTGTATCGGACAGAATTTGCCCGCCCCTTTCTAGGGGACCATCCCCCATGGAGACACCCACAGATCCGCTAATGGCGGGGATGTAACGGACCCGCCATCCCCCCAATTGGTCTTCCTCGCGTGACCACTCGCGAACCAAAGTTCCCCCATGGACTTGATATTCGCCCACCACTTTTCCTGGTCCCTCGACTTTGAATAGCGTAAACCCCCTCAACAATCCCAGCCATAAAACTAACACCTTCATGGGAGGCTTACTGCCTTAGCCACAGCAGCAATGCACCGATCGTCACCAATGCCGCTCCGAGCCGCAACCGTGGGGCTGAAGCCCCGCCGAGTACCCTTCCTGCTTTAGGTTTTCCTTTCTTGACGTGTCAGTTGACACTGTGACTCCCACCGCCTTCGGAACACCCGAAGCCTACCCGACGGTCCCCATTTGCACTGACCTTTCTTCTGTCCAGCCAGTACCGCACCTCCTGGGGGCGCGCCGGCAGCCCCTAGAAAGAGCGCATTTCCTGCACCATCATTAGGAACCACCCCTTTTAAATCAATGAACTCCTCGAGCGGAAGACAGGAAATTTTTTTTTTTTTTTCAAATCCCCTTAATCAAATCTTATCCTCCGGTGCATTCCATTACCAGCTGACTAGCTATTATCTATTTGTCCCAATTTATTCAGCTGTGTATATATATATATATATATATATATATATCTTGGCTGTATATTTTATTTAGTTTGCTGCCTTATGTGTGTTCAGCTAATTCAGAACACCCCTGCAGCAATCAGCCAAAAAAAAAAAAAAAAAGCGGCTCACGAAGACTCTAAGTCCCACAGCTGGTCAGTAAATAGTATACAGATTTAAGGCACTTGAGATTATGAAGATAGCATAAAACTGGGAATCAGGGAGCAGATGTAACTATTAAGAAAATAAACGTATCTGAGGGATGCTGTATATTTTCGGGTTCTTGTTTGTCCTAATGGCGTCCTGTACGGCACCACGTTGCCTCTCTTTAAATTACCAGCTGGCTGGATGTCGTTTGCGCGACCCCTGCACAGATAGGTGGTAGGAACAGTATAACTACGTGTGCCTCTCCCCTTCCTTGTGTCTCCGATAATATGCAGGGCTGCGTTCCAAGTTGGGTGAGGATGCGCGGTTTGTTATAATAAGACCGCGTCCTACATGCCCTCCACTCTTAGTGCCGCGAGCGTAGCTACGTGCAGCGTGCGGAGTCATTGCTCCTCTGAAATAACAGATTCTCAGTGTGAAGGGGTAGATTCTCCTGGTGAATGGGCAAAATCTGAGGGTGTAGGGGCACAGTAGCTTCCTGGTTGTTAGTATTTTATCTCAAACTCCAAATTTCCACGCAGTGGTGTACACGCAAACCATGGGGCCCCGGTGCGAAAATGATCCGTGGGCCCCACCGACAGACACACACATACACATACATAGAGACACACACACAGACAAATACACACAGGCACACTTACATACAGACAGGCACACACATACAGACAGAAACACATACATACAAACACACAAAATGTTTAAGTCACCCTCCTGTTTCCTACCTTTAAGGTGCAGGAGGGTGATTTTCCCTGGGGTCCAGTGGTGGCTCAGGTGGATGGGAGTCAGAGTTCTCACTCTGACTCCCTGGTCTCAATCCCGCGCAGCTCTCATTGTTAGCTGGGAGGAGTAAAAGACACTCACAGGGGGCCCGGACGTGCTGTTAAAGCACCCAGCGCTGACCGGGCCCCCTGACAATCCATATCCATCGGGTGGCCCTTACAGCGGTTTGCCGTGTGGACCGGGGCCGCAGAAGATGGTGGCGGCGGATACCCGGTCACAGGGGTCCGCAGGGTGGCCGGGCCCCCTGGAGTGCCGGGCCTGGTCGCAACTGCGACCCCTGCATCCACGGTATGTACGCCACTGTTCCCACGCATGTCTTAAGATTAGTTGGACTTGCCTGTCAGAGTGCTCTTAATAAAATTGCAAAGCTTGCAAAATCCCCTTATAATGGGCTTTTCCTACTATTTACGCTCATGTTCAAAGTCCTCAATCGACCAACTGAGATTATTTTTTTGGCATCATGGTATGGTAAGTAAATATATATATTTTACAGGTATTAGATTAATTGTGTTTACTATTATTAAGATTTTATATTTATATATACACGTATAATTAGAATAATATATAAATAAAATATTTTTTAAAAATTTAAATAAATTATATATACATATGTAATTTCATTCTAACTGTATTTTGTTATTAATATATATATTGGTAGCAAAATACACTTTGAATGACATTATATATATATCTATCTATATATAAAATACAAATAACCGCAAATATGTATATATAGATAAATATATATAATTACGTTAATGATTACATAAGTAAACATGTAGAATTTAAATACATATATATTAAAATTCTACATGTATATTTAAGTAATCTTTTTAGCATAATTATGTGATTTAATTAATTAAAATTTGACTGACATGCCTGACAACCCAGGCAGAAAGTGCAGAGAATATAATTTGCTAGCACTATATTTAACCCTGTAACTTTCCATGACACCCTAAAACCAGTACATGGGGGGGTACTGTTTTACTCGGGAGACTTTGCTGAACACAAATATTAGTGTTTCAAAATGATAAATTGTATTACAATGATGATAATTTTAGTAAAAGGTAAGTTTTTTGCATTTTTTTAATTTTTACACACAAACGGCACTTTTACTGACGATATATTGTTGTACTGATGATATATTGTTTGTGTTCCGTAAGGTGTCCCAAGTAGAACAATACCCCACATGCACAGGTTTTATGGTGTTTTGGAAAGTTAGAGAGTCAAATTAAAGGCTTGCATTTCATTTTTTTCACATTGAAATTTGCCAGTTTGCTATTGTTGCCTTTGAGACTGTGTGGTAGCCCAGGAATGAGAATTACCCCCATGATGGCATACTAATTTGCAAAAGTAGACAGCCCAAGGTATTGCAAATGGGGTATGTCCAGTCATTTTTAGTAGCCACTTAGTCACAAACACTGGCCAAATATAAATTTTTTGCTTTTTTCACACAAAAACAAATATGAACACTAACTTTGGCCAGTGTTTGTGACTACGTGGCTACTAAAAATGACTGGACATACCCCATTTGCAATACCTTGGGTTGTCTACTTTTGCAAATGGTATGCCCTCATGGGGGTAATTCTCCGTCCTGGGCTACCACACGGTCTCAAAGGCAACATTACTAATCTGGCAAATTTTTATGTGAAAAAAAAAATGAAAAATGGAATGTGCTATATTTATTCTGGACCGGCTGCAAAGGCTATGAATGTGTTTTTCAGGAGCACATGGCGCTCATTGCCCTGATGAGATTATCCATACCAAATCACCTTCCCAGATAGTTTACTCAGTCACAACTCACATGTAAGAAGATCTGGCGGTGTTTATTCGTCGTATGATCTGTAGGATGTGCAGTTACGACAGGTAAAAGAACGATTCTTCCATACAGGATAGCAGAGATACAAGTCACATATGAATGTACAGCATAAAAAGGCACTAATACGGGAGAGGGAGAGGGGGTACCTGGAGCAGCATGCAAACTATGGAGTGGCCCAAGAGACAAACTTAAGATGAACATTAAAGAAACAGTACATTATAATAAAACAATGTTATGTAACATGACACTCCCTGCCTGAAATCTTTAGATTTCAAAGCCTATATATATGTATATAAAGATAAGTCCAAATGTCTAAAAGTCCAACTTGAACCTGTAATTGAAGAAAACATTGGAAATAATACTGGTGTGTAGACCATAAATACGAGATACCTGCAAAACAAAGAAGGTATGCAGTAAATGAACAACCAAACGTGAGGTCCAATAACGGATGGCTAAAGTCCTATAGTCTGCAGTTTATAGCCGTGGAGCTTCAACAGTGGCAAGTTAACAGTTATAGTGGCGTTCTCCCCGCCATAGTACCGTACCGCCTGGTACTCTTGCATAAGTCACTCATTTGGGAGAAGTACCAATTCTTAGGTAACGTCAGTGGAAATTGAGTAGGGGTTTTCTTGAAGAAACCTTGGGGGCGTCAGCCACAAGCAGCCATGGAGAGCTGCTGGGGATATAGGTCTTGTCCCATAATCAGCAGGATTAAGGTCCGTGGGAATATAATGCCATTGCTTTGGCAGAGAGAACCTTCTGATACATTCTACTCGATTACTGACGTACACGTAGAATTGTTTGGTTTGGTTGTAGATGTATCCAAGCACTATCTTACTGTCTGTGTAAAATGTGAAGGAATCGATTTTAATGTCCATTTCACTCTTTATGACTTCGGCTATTTCCACGGCTAGCACGGCTGCACAAAGTTCAAGCCTGGGTATGGTATGTGCAGGTTTTGGTGTTAGCTTTGCCTTGCCTAGAACAAAATTGCAATGTATGTCTCCATTGATCCATGAGGTCTTTAAATAGGCCACTGCAGCTATAGCTTCAACTGATGCGTCTGAGAAAATATGGATTTCCCTCTGTTTAGCGGCTGAAATGGAGACTGGGGCATAGCAACATGGAATTTGGAGCTGTTCTAGTGGCTTCAGAGAACCTCTCCATTTCTCCCATCTTTGTTGTTTCTCCATGGGTAACGGAGTGTCCCAATCTATGTTATCAGTAGTAAGCTGTCTTAGAAGCATCTTACCTTGGGTGGTGACTGGGGCTATAAATCCCAGTGAGTCGTAGATGCTATTCACCATGGACAAGACTCCTCTCTTGGTGAAAGGTTTGTCACAGGTTGACACTTGAAAGGTGAATGTGTCTTCTTTGATGTTCCACAGCAGACCTAGACTTCTCTGCAAAGGAGGGGTGTCTGACCCGAGGTCAAGGTCTTTCACGCTGGCAGCATAGTCCTCAGAGTGAAATGCATTCATTAGCTCTTGGTTGTTTGATATAATCTTGTGGAGTCTCAAGTTTGCTACGGATAGCATCTCCTTTGTTCGGGTGAGAAGATCAATTGCTTCTTTAGCAGTAGGAAAGGATTTGAGCCCGTCGTCTACGTAAAAGTTTCTTTTGACAAATTGACGAGCGTCGGATCCATACTCAGCTTCTCCAAGCTGGGCTGTCCTTTTTAGTCCATAGATTGCTACAGCTGGGGAAGGGCTGTTCCCAAAGACATGCACCCTCATTCGGTAATCAATTACCTCTCTGTTGGGGTCATTGTCCTTGTGCCATAGGAACCTGAGGTAGTTTCTGTTGTCTTCCTTGATGATGAAGCAGTGGAACATTTGTTGAATGTCCACCATCACTGCTACAGGTTCTTGTCTAAAACGAATTAGGACTCCAATCAGGCTGTTGTTCAAGTTGGGCCCTGTGAGGAGCATGTTAAGTGAGATGCCTTCATGTTGGGCACTGGAGTCAAAGACAACTCTGATTTGGTCTGGCTTTCGTGGGTGATACACACCGAAGGAAGGGAGGTACCAGCATTCTTCTCCTTCTTTCAGTTGAGGTGCGGGTTCGGCATGACCTCTATCAAAGATATTCTGGATAAAGTCTACAAAATGTCTTTCCATCTCTGGTTTCCTGCTTAAAGTACGCTTTAAGGAGGAGAATCTTTTAATGGCTTGATGTAGATTGTTCGGTAGCTTCTCTCTCGGGAGGCGAAAGGGTAGCGGTGCTACCCAACTGTTGGAATCATCCTGAAAGAACTCATTGTCCATTACTTTAAGGAATTCTTTGTCTTCTACTGAAGGAGCTAACATGTTGTCTTCACTGCTCATATTGAAAACTGTAGAGCCAAACCTGTCATTGTATGTGCCAGAAAGGTTTGTGTTGTCATGTTGCAACTTTCAGCTAGTTACCTTCTCCTTTACCCAGTAGTGATGTGGGCATGGCTCAAAGTAAGTATTACGACCATTCGGGAATACGCTTGTCTTGAATGAAGAAATCTTAGTAGGCCCTTTCATTTTGCCTATACAGACATTACCTATGATGACCCAGCCTAAGTCCAGGTACTGTGCAAATGGAGCATCTGGGGGTCCGCTGACCTGCCTGTGCACCTTGTGGACCCTTAGAATATCTATTCCCAGCAGAAGAAGGATTTTAGCATCTTTGTCGAGTGGTGGGATTGACTTGCTATTGACTTTAGGTGAGGGTGGAAGAAGGCAACTTCTGGTGTAGATATTTCTTCTTTGTTGGCTGGTATCTGGTTGCACTCTACAAGTGTAGGTAAGGGTAATTGTAAGTTATCTCCTAGAGAGGACACAATAAATCCATGTGCCCTTCTTCCAAAGACCTCTGTAGTGCTGCTACAAGGTCCTAAGGTGTAAGGATGAACCTCTCCTCTTATGCAAAATAGATCAAACAGTTCAGATCGGGCAAGTGATCGATTGCTTTGATCATCTAAGATAGCATACACCTTTAAAGTCTTTTCTGGTTGATCCTTGTGGTGAACATTCACTAGGCATATTTTAGCACAAGACTTGTCACGGTGGTCTTCCCCACACACTTCCGTGCATGAAGAAAATATCATGGTGGGATTAGCCACGTGATCTGTAATTTTCCCGTCGTGATTTGGCCTGGGAGAAAGGTTTGCAAGTAGTGAAGGATTGGACTCAAGTGGATGGAGAGCTTGCACGTGGTCCTCGGAAGCGCACTCTATGCACTTGATAGGGATTTTACATTCCTTGGCAAAGTGATCAGTGGAAGCACAGCACCTATAACATACCCCAAAGGTCTTTAGGAGTTCCTTTCGTTCTTGTAGGGGCTTCTTCCTAAAGCCGATACATTTTTTGAGGGGATGTGGCTTCTTGTGGATAGGACATAATCGGTTTGGGTTTTCGATCTTGCCGCTCTTGCTTGAGGCGGGAGCTAAGGTGGGAGTGGGAATAATGTCTGTCTTCTTAACAGACACGGGACCTCTATGGTTCCTGTAGCTGATATGTAGCTTGTCACCTTTCAGTGAGGGAGTACTGAACTCACCAAATGCAAAACTAGGATCGTTCTTGGTGTCAGCAATGTTCCTGACAAATTCGCAGAAGTAGGAGAAAGGGGGAAATGAAACCTTGTCTTCCCATTTGTATTTTGACCCAATTTGGATCCACTTTTCTCGTAGGCCATACAGAAGCTTGTAAATGATAGGGTTAACTCCTCGAGCAGTGTCCAGGTAACTGAAGCCCGGTAGTTTAGGGTCCGTTTTGGCAAGCTGGACTTCGAGAAGAAGGTCACTGAGTCTCTGGAACTCTTTATTGTCCTTACCGGATATCGTTGGGAAATTTTCCAATCGTTTGAGCAATGCATTCTCTATGGCTTCAGGACTACCATAACTCTGTTCTAGACGCTCCCATGCAGCGGTGAGACCTGCAGTTGGATTGTCGATGTAGACTGACTTGAGGCTCTTGACACGTTCTGTAGATTGTGGGCCAAGCCACCTGATCAGCAGATCCAGCTCCTCAGCAGCAGTATGTCACGGTTCTCACCTGATAGACAGACGGCAAGACGTGGTCGCTCTTGGAGTTCCCAACAGGGGACTTGAACCAGGGATCTTCTCAGTCCTGGTCCTGCTTTCTACCTCTGAGCCACAGCAGCTATTTACAGTGAAGACTGATCCCAGTCCTGTTCATCCTGACATGGCTACTACTCTGGGGGCTGCACCTTGACTTGGCTGTGTTTCACCTGACTCTGATCAGTCATCAGCAGGATATATAAACCCAGCCTCGCCCTGTGCTCAGGGTCAAGTCTTTGATCCTGTTTGTTCTAGTGTTCCTGTTTCATCGCTTCGCATTATTGACCCCGGCTTCCTGACTCGTTTATTCTGACTTCTGGCATCCCTTGACTTCGGCTACTCCTCGTTGTTCCTGTCCTCTGGCATCCTTTGACCTCGGCTATCCCTCGACCATCCTGCTGGTTCAGTCCTTGCCTGTCCTGCGTATTGGTACTGCATCCTGCACAGCCCCCGTGCACAGACCCACAGGCCAGGTGAATTCTTACCTGACCACCTCGGCCTGTGGCTATCTGCAAGGGTGAGCATCATATCTGCGCTACAGACTCCCAACTCAGGTAAGACCCTGACATAAGACTTGACCATTATGGAGTCCGCAGAGATGTGCTCACCCTCGACCCAGCGTGTGTCCAGCCTGGCCCAGACTGTTTCGGAGCTGCAGCAAGAAATTTTATTCCTTAAAGGCGCAGTACATCCAGCCCCGGAACCAGCTTTTCCTGAACCGTTTGTCATCATGCCCGACCGATTTGATGGTAGCCGCACATCCTTTCAGTCTTTCAAGATGGATTGTGAGGTGTTGTTTTCTTTAAAGCCTCGTACATATGCCACAGAATTCATCAGGGTCAGAGCGGCTATCAACCTGTTGTCTGGACGCATCAAAGTTTGGGCTTACCAAATGTTGCAGACGAAGAGTCCTGTCCTGGTCAGCTGGGAATCCTTTAGTACTGCTATGGACTCACAATGTAAGACCACTGTGGCCAAGTCAGCTCCACGTACTAAAAAATCTCAGATTCTTCCTAACCAAGAAACCCAATAACCACCACTACACCCCAGAGATGCCTCCTTATGTTCCAGCTCCCAGGAAAACTCCAGAGGTATCCGGTGTTCCACTTGACCCTGTGGAACCTATGCAATTAGGACTCGTCCACTGCAAAGTGACACCTAAGGAAAGAGACCGAAGGAGAAGCTATGGCCTATGTTACTACTGTGGAGAAAAAGGGCATTTCATCACGCTTTGTCCTGTTCGCCCTCCTAGACCTCCAGCTCTCCGACTTGGTACTAGTTTCCTTCGCCCTGTGTACACCGATTACCAGCCTAAAAAGCCAAATAGAAGCCGTTGTGCTTGCACATGCTTGGCTTCCGCGAGAAAACCTCCATCCCCTGCTCCAGAGCCTCCTGCATCTACTCCCGAAGTTGCTTCCTGTGATACCACCACTACTTCCTGCCCGCCCGAAGAGGTTTTACCTGTGGATTGTGCCGTTGCTTCTAATGGCACTATAGTCCGTAAAGAAGACCTTGAAATGTTCGAAAAAGCATTGTTAGCTGCGAACACTGCTCCTGCCAAAGTTTTGGAAGTGCTTGCCACCTGTACCCGGAACCTAAAAGACCTGGACAATTCTCCAGCCGTACCAGAAGCTGGTACTGCGGACTCCCAAGCTGTAAAGGGAATCCTTGCTGGGGAGTTTGACTATGGGGACTCACTGGATTCAGATAGTGACCCTGGAGAGGTGTACTATGCTGACAGTGAACCTATTTACGCCCGGAGGTCGTTTTTAAAGGGGGGGGTACTGTCACGGTTCTCACCTGATAGACAGACGGCAAGACGTGGTCGCTCTTGGAGTGCCCAACAGGGGACTTGAACCGGGGATCTTCTCAGTCCTGGTCCTGCTTTCTACCTCTGAGCCACAGCAGCTATTTACAGTGAAGACTGATCCCAGTCCTGTTCATCCTGACATGGCTACTACTCTGGGGGCTGCACCTTGACTTGGCTGTGTTTCACCTGACTCTGATCAGTCATCAGCAGGATATATAAACCCAGCCTCGCCCTGTGCTCAGGGTCAAGTCTTTGATCCTGTTTGTTCCAGTGTTCCTGTTTCATCGCTTCGCATTATTGACCCCGGCTTCCTGACTCGTTTATTCTGACTTCTGGCATCCCTTGACTTCGGCTACTCCTCGTTGTTCCTGTCCTCTGGCATCCTTTGACCTCGGCTATCCCTCGACCATCCTGCTGGTTCAGTCCTTGCCTGTACTGCATCCTGCACAGACCCCGTGCACAGACCCACAGGCCAGGTGAATTCTTACCTGATCACCTCGGCCTGTGGCTATCTGCAAGGGTGAGCATCATATCTGCGCTACAGACTCCCAACTCAGGTAAGACCCTGACACAGTAATACCAAGATCACCTATAGTAGTTTTAAAGGCAGCTTTCCAGCTTCTGTAATTTTCGGGATGGTCATCGAAGCTTACTAGGCCTGACTTGGTGAGCTCTCGTCGAAGTATATACTTTACGAACTCTGCTGTATCAGTTGCCTCTGACTTTACGTAGGAGGTCACTGGTTGAATGTTGCGGATTGCGTTGTTTATGGTATTGTTGTGAAAAGACTTCGGAAGATATGGTGCAACAAGGGTGTTCAGCTGAGTTGTTGGGTTAAAGTCTGGAACGGTACTATTAGCAGGAGGTTGGTGACTTGCTTGCAGATTGGCGTGCAATTCTGTGACATATGCAGAATCAGCATGACAGTCAGGCGCTGCACTGGGGTGGTTTTGCATGTAGGAAGTTGCTGGAACAGCTTTTGCCTGGTGGTGTGGTGAAGTCCTTGCGTTGTCGTGCAGAATGGAGGCAACTGAGTGCTCGCTGCTGTGGTTTATAACATAGTTCTTAGTGCGTTCGAATGGATCTTCCACATCTGCCTTGACGCTGACCCTTTCACTAGCATTTTCATCTGCACCGATAGCTTGTTCCAAAATCTTTAGTCTTGCTTCAGCTGCCTCGTAGTTGCTCTGTTCCTTTAAAGCTTCAATTGCTGCCCTTTGACGTGCTGCTTTAGATGCTGCCTCAGCTTCCATTGCTGCCGCTTCGGCTTGCATTGCTGCAGCCTCAGCCTCCATGTCTGCTCTCTTTTTAGCATATGCCGCCTGTACTTTGCTAGCCTCTGCTTCGGCACGGGCATTTATAAGCTGTTCACTAAGCGTTGAGTGCCTTGAACTTCAGGATCTAAAGGAACTTTTAGAATGTCTGGTGGATACGGATCTGTGAGATACAGTGTCCTGTGGCTGCTTTAATTTTGCTTCTGCCTTTGCTTTAGTTAGCAGGATAAAGCTTTCTCTTTCCACGTTAAGAAGCTGGACATTGTTAAGTTGCTCTAATGATTCCTCAGTGTTAATGTTTTGCAGAATAGTTATATATTTATTGCTTGTAGTCTGGTACAGTTCATATGAAGCAGAGAGATGTTTTATGGCGCCCTCTAGTTGCAGTACCTCATGGCTGGGACATGAACTCACATCAATGTAGGCGAGGATTTTATCCCAAATCTGCTTCAAACTGGTTGCTAGCTCAGTTTTCGTGGATTCATAGTTCTCTTTAACCTTCTATGTGGGTTTCACAGAGCGTTTAGCCAATGCACTGGGCTCTGGGTCCTCATCCTGGCTTTCTCCATGTGGTGCATGCTGTGGTGTTCCACTCATGATGGCCTGAGGTCCACAGGCCTGGCTGTAGCAGTGAAGTGTGTCTGTATACTGTGTGGGGCTGTAACAAGCTGTGCTGGGGGTGTATGCAGACTTCTCATACAATACACACAGTTACACTTCGCTATGATCTGTCCTGTGACACAGCAATCTCTGAACAAGCTGCTGGATACGTTCTTTTACTATTCTGGACCGGCTGCAGAGGCTATGAATGTGGTTTTTCAGAAGCACATGGCGCTCATTGCCCTGATGAGATTATCCATACCAAATCACCTTCCCAGATAGTTTACTCAGTCACAACTCACATGTAAGGAGATCTGGCGGGGTTTATTCGTCATAAGATCTGTAGAATGTGCAGTTACGACAAGTAAAAGAACGATTCTTCCATACAGGATAGCAGAGATACAAGTCACATATGAATGTACAGCATAAAAAGGCACTAATACGGGAGAGGGAGAGGGGGTACCTGGAGCAGCATGCAAACTATGGAGTGACACAAGAGACAAACTTAAGATGAACATTAAAGAAACAGTACATTATAATAAAACGATATCATGTAACGTGTAACAATGTGCAGTGTGTATGAGGGAATCCCAGAACTCCACATCAATAAAACTCACAGTAATGCACAGTGTGTATGAATGTATCACAGAGCTCCCTTAGTAATAAAACTCACAGTAATATGCAAAGTGTATGAATGTATCACAGAGCTCCCTTAGTAATAAAACTCACAGTAATATGCAAAGTGTATGAATGTATCACAGAGCTCCACAGCAATAAAACTCACAGTAATATGCAAAGTGTATGAATGTATCACAGAGCTCCACAGCAATAAAACTCACAGTAATATGCAGTGTGTATGAATGTATCACAGAGATCCACAGCAATAAACTCACAGTAATGTGTATTCTGGACCGGCTGCAGAGGCTATGAATATGTTTTTCAGGAGCACATGGCGCTCATTGCCCTGATGAGATTATCCATACCAAATCACCTTCCCAGATAGTTTACTCAGTCACAACTCACATGTAAGAAGATCTGGCAGGGTTTATTCGTCGTATGATCTGTAGAATGTGCAGTTACGACAAGTAAAAGAACGATTCTTCCATACAGGATAGCAGAGATACAAGTCACATATGAATGTACAGCATAAAAAGGCACTAATACGGGAGAGGGAGAGGGGGTACCTGGAGCAGCATGCAAACTATGGAGTGACACAAGAGACAAACTTAAGATGAACATTAAAGAAACTGTACATTATAATAAAACGATATCATGTAACATGACAATATTTGACCCTGAAACTTTCCAAAACACCATAAAATCTGTTAATGGGGGGTACTGTTGTATTCGTGAGACATTGCTAAATACAAATATGTGCATTTTATTGCAGTAAAAGCAAATAGTATTATGAAATTTACAGCTAAAATGTCAGGCGTTACTACACATTTTTTTTTTAAAAAAATCTTAATTTCTCACAGTTTTTATTTTATTTATATTAAATTATGTTTCATAGCTAAATATTTGATGTTAAATGAAAGCCCTGTTTCCCCTGAATAAAATGATATATAATAAGGGTGGGTGCATTTAATATGAAAGAGGTGAATTACGGTTGGACAGACATATAGCGCAAATTCCAGTTTTTGTTTACGTTTTGTTTTGATCAGAACGTGTACTATTGACTCCGTCCTGAAGGGGTTAATTGCACTTTTTTTTAATTACAATTTTCTTCTTTTTAGAAATACAGCTACTAACTGCCCGCCAAATTGTCATATTCTCAGTGTTTCTGCTTGTCTCAAGGCGGCAGTTGGACTTTCTTTTTTGCTTGGTGACATCTCACAGATTGTTTTTGCATCTGCCGTCATTATCTTCTTGCCTTCAGGTTATTTATCAATGATCTAGTGATTGTCATTGTTCAGAGGTGACAGTCTGGTTTGGGGACAGTACTTTGTGACATTACCATTTACTGACTGGAAGAACTGGTTACTCGTGAAACAATATGGAGTATCTGAGTTTAGAAAGGTCTGCAGTAAGACCAAAATAAAGCTGTGGAACTGCACTCATTCCCACGTTGTATGTATCCAGGTGCAACCAGGCCAGTCCCAGTACCAGGAACCAAACATTTGATAAGGAAACAATGGAAAACGTTCCGGGCACTCCAAGATACAAAAAAGGCAAATTTATTGAACCCACTGCCACTCACAACGTTTTGACCTACACATTATGATACTCTATACATTTGTTAATGATCAAATCCCATTAAAATTATATATATATATATATATATATACACACACACACATATATTAATATTTTTTATAAAAAAGTTCTTTCAGATATTTGTTTAGAATTTTTTTGTATATATGTTTGTTTGTACACAACTTCTCTTATAAACGTATAATTTACTGCGTTCCATTCAGAGAGTATGGAAGATTATTGTTGATGAATTACTGCAATATACTATTTAGGGATGTCAACTCTAACCCAGTCTAATCTGTTTATTTAATTTGTTTATTCAACTTGACTTTATTTAACTTATTGATTAACCTTCTATTTATTATTACTTTATTTAAAATTATTTTATGTATTTCATTGGTGGTGCTCATTGTGGAGGCTGTTGGCTGCCATAAACCGTATCACTGTCCAGTTAATGTGCAGTTGATATTTAAAATTTACCTAATATATAGCTTACATCTAAATTTTCCATTTCTCAGTATTGAATTGGATTATTTATTTGTTCCCGCTCACGCATGCGCAATTAGCCATGGCCATGGTTATACATTGCATTGCCAGCTTTTATGGGTTGCCGTCTATCTTTTGCCGTTACTATGCGGATGTGCGCATATCCATGTTCAAGATGTCCAAGATGGCCGCCGCCTCGTGTTCGTCCATACGAACGACGACCACCCAGCCGACCATTCGGGAGTTGGAAGTGTCTGCGGTTAACCATAACATTAATGAGGCCAAAAAGGTTAACGAGCAACACACTTCCCAGATGGGTGGCCCGCCATTCGGTAGTTCTTTCATGAAGAAGGGGCCGTATGGACAGGGCAATAACCGAACAAACAGACGAACCAAGGTAAAATAAACATAATCCCAAGACAGAGAGGCCTGTAACAACTGTCCTGACAGGAAAACTTGTGCTGAGCAACACTACCGTCCGGACAGGAAAAGTTGTGCCAAGCAGCAATCATTCAAATGGAAACCTGGTAATTACTTTTGGGGCCAAAGGCAGGTCATGACCATTCAAATCCACAGGAGGGTTTAGATGAGCAGCAATCATGTACACCTGGTAATTGCCTTTGGGATCATAGGCCGGTTACAGCCAATTGGGTCCAGAGGAGGGGTATATAAACCCAACTCTCCTCTTGCTCATTGCCCTGTCATGGTTTCATGCTTATAGTTATCCGAGAGTGCATTTCTGATTGATTTTCAGGTATTTGACTTTGGCTTTGTTTTGACTTCCCTGATATCTGGTATCCTTGACTTTTGTCTTTCTCCTGTGTTTGTGTCTGATTCTGTGTCCCTGACCTCGAGTAGTATTTTGACTATTCTTGGAGACGTTATATGTTATCCTTAGTCCTAGGTGTGACACAGTAGTGCGTGCTAGATCAACTTGAAATCCTGACAGTAAGGCAGTGGCTGAGTGACAGGCAACATAGGGTTGTAGTCAATGGAATATATTCGAAGCTTGGACTTGTCACCAGTGGGGTACCTCAGGGATCTGTATTAGTGATATTGCAGAAGGTCTTGATGGTAAGGTATGTCTTTTTGCTGATGATGCTAAGATATGTAACAGGGTTGATGTTCCAGGAGGGATAAGCCAAATGGCAAATAATTTAGGTAAACTAGAAAAATGGTCAGAATTGTGGCAACTGACATTTAATGTGGATAAGTGCAAGATAATGCATCTTGGACGTAAAAACCCAAGGGCAGAGTACAGAATATTTGATAGAGTTCTAACCTCAACATATGAGGACAGGGATTTAGGGGTGATTATTTCTGATGACTTAAAGGTAGGCAGACAATGTAATAGAGCAGCAGGAAATGCTAGCAGAATGCTTGGTTGTATAGGGAGAGGTATTAGCAGTAGAAAGAGGGAAGTGCTCATGCCATTGTACAGAACACTGGTGAGACCTCACTTGGAGTATTGTACACAGTACTGGAGACCGTATCTTCAGAAGGATATTGATACCTTAGAGAGGGTTCAGAGAAGGGCTACTAAACTGGTTCATGGATTGCGGGATAAAACTTACCAGGAAAGGTTAAAGGATCTTAACATGTATAGCTTGGAGGAAAGACGAGACAGGGGGGATATGATAGAAACATTTAAATATATAAAGGGAATCAACACAGTAAAGGAGGAGACCATATTTAAAAGAAGAAAAACTACCACAACAAGAGGACAAGGTTTAAAAATAATATCCGGACGTATTACTTTACTGAGAGAGTAGTGGATGCATGGAATGCGTGGGATATGCATAAGGATGTCCTAACTATAAGATAAGGCCAGGGACCTAACGAGAGTATTTAGAAAATTGGGCAGACTAGATGGGCTGAATGGTTCTTATTTGCCGTCACATTCTATGTTTCTATGTCCTGGGCTATCATTCCGCAGCAAAGTGCTATAACGGGGCCGATCACGTTCCATCCTGGGCGATCATTACGCAGAAGAGGGCTATAACTGTGAACTGAAACCTGGTTATATGAAAGAATTTGGCTTTTTTACTTTTGTGGTGAAATTCAGCTCTTCCAGATTTTGGAACATCAAATCTTAGAATACCACTGTCCATATAGTCTGTGTTCAATTTATATCAGCTGGAAGCATCAATGATTATCATCAGGAACTCAATCTGTTTTGTAATAGTATGCTGTACTTTATTAAATGATATTCTAATCTATCCATCCATCACTGTGCCTTTCATTTTAGTGTTAATCAATGATCTAAGTGTCCATTCACTATGAGAGATGAATTAGATGAGAGAAAATGCCGGGGGGAGGGGGAGGTGGATTTTCCTCTCTGCTAAAAGTTCTTCTGTAACAGGACGGGTTCTGCAACATTTTGGGCTAACTCGTCAATCCACATTTTTTTCATTTTTGTGGGATAGGACCCCCTGTGTTTATATGTTAAAGATCACACCAACTGTAAACATGACTTTTCTCTGCCCACTGGGGTGGATTAGATTTTCGTAAAATCCCTTCAAATGCCTGAGTCATTAGAACCAGTGTGTGCGCCATTACAGAGTATTTAAGAAACTGTCCGTACCGCTTCCTGATTAATTTTTCACATGGTCCAAGTCAATGTAAGCAGTTTACTTCCTGCCCTAATAAAATGATGGATTGACTTGGAGACTGAGGTGAGCTGGACCATATTTTTTTGAGTGTTCGGTACTGGATTGTGGGTCTGGGGTTTACAGCGCCCATTTAAATTGAGGCATTACAGATGCTGCTCCCCGCTAAATATTTGTATATAGACTGATTAATTTTTAACCCCTTAAGGACACATGACATCACATTTTATTGCAGAAGTTTGGTCCTTAAGGGGTTAAACCCATTAAGCAATTTTTATAAGAATTAAATAATAGGTTTCTAGCTAACTGAGGGCACGCTAGAGCAGAGCACAATCTGTGTTTGAAGGACATTTCCTGTTTCCTGCCCAGTGGAATGCTGGAAATTGCTCTACAAATCTCAGCCTCTGATTGGCTGCTGACATCGCATGATCTCTGTAGCCTTGTTTTATTATTGGTAACGGTCACCGAAGGTTCGGAAATTTTGTAATGTAGTTCCAAGATGGCCGCCTCCTCACTGAAACACTGAATGTTCTTCGAGGGTTGATTCCAGAAATACGGGCTAGAACTAGCTGTGATAGGAGTCTGTTAGCGTCACTGGTTTATATCGCGTTATAGGGACGAAGAACTGATTGTCTGTTTGCAGAATGTGCTGCGTTGGTCACAGTCCATCCTTTCAGAATAGCTTCCATGGTTTCGCTGACCTGGTCACGTCTGGCGAATGTTTACAGGTTGTATATCAGCTTGCGCCGTGAAGACTGGAATGGGAACTTGGCGTCTGCGAAATGTTAATTCTCGTCATGTACTCAATGTAAAGACCATTCCAGGTCAACAGAGAGAACACAAACATAAATAGATCAAACAAAGAGAAAACGTTATAGGAAAATGTAATTACTTACTTATTCTCTGTGATAAGATCATGTCATTTTATAGAACCCCACACTCACAATTACAACAATATTCATAACTGTGTACCAGCTAGACCCACAATGTGATTACACTGCACCCATGCCCTTCACACTGGCATGGAACACCTGCGGCAATCAGTACATTATAACAGAGAGACGGGGGTCATAGCATGGGGTACAGGGGCAATCAGTACATTATAACAGAGAGACGGGGGTCATAGCATGGGATACAGGGGGCAATCAGTACATTATAACAGAGAGACGGGGGTCATAGCATGGGGTACAGGGGGCAATCAGTACATTATAACAGAGAGACGGGGGTCATAGCATGGGGTACAGGGGCAATCAGTACATTATAACAGAGAGACGGGGGTCATAGCATGGGGTACAGGGGCAATCAGTACATTATAACAGAGAGACGGGGGTCATAGCATGGGGTACAGGGGGCAATCGGTACATTATAACAGAGAGACGGGGGTCATAGCATGGGGTACAGGGGCAATCAGTACATTATAACAGAGAGACGGGGGTCATAGCATTGGGTACAGGGGGCAATCAGTACATTATAACAGAGAGACGGGGGTCATAGCATGGGGTACAGGGGCAATCAGTACATTATAACAGAGAGACGGGGGTCATAGCATGGGGTACAGGGGGCAATCAGTACATTATAACAGAGAGACGGGGGTCATAGCATGGGGTACAGGGGCAATCAGTACATTATAACAGAGAGACGGGG
>OW240915.1:2753936-2766744 GCA_933207985.1 Pelobates cultripes
TCTTGTCTTTGCAGGGGAAAATCAAGCCTTTTAACATGGGGCCATAATCCAAAGGCAACAGGCGAGCAACCAGGCTTATACAGAACACTGGTGAGACCTCACTTGGAGTATTGTACACAGTACTGGAGACCGTATCTTCAGAAGGATATTGATACCTTAGAGAGGGTTCAGAGAAGGGCTACTAAACTGGTTCATGGATTGTGGGATAAAACTTACCAGGAAAGGTTAAAGGATCTTAACATGTATAGCTTGGAGGAAAGACGAGACAGGGGGATATGATAGAAACATTTAAATACATAAAGGGAATCAACACAGTAAAGGAGGAGACCATATTTAAAAGAAGAAAAACTACCACAACAAGGGGACATAGTCTTAAATTAGAGGGGGAAAGGTTTAAAAATAATATCAGGAAGTATTACTTTACTGAGAGGGTAGTGGATGCATGGAATAGCCTTCCAGCTGAAGTGGTAGAGGTTAACACAGTAAAGGAGTTTAAGCATGCGTGGGATAGGCATAAGGCTATCCTAACTGTAAGATAAGGCCAGGGACTAATGAAAGTATTTAGAAAATTGGGCAGACTAGATGGGCCGAATGGTTCTTATCTGCCGTCACATTCTATGTTTCCAATGCAATGTGGCGAGATTGCTCTTGTCACATGCAGCTTAATGTATGGTATACAGCTTAATGTACGATATACAGCTTAATATACGGTATACAGTTTAATAAACGATATACAGCTTAATATACGATATACAGCTTAATGTATAATATACAGCTTATTGTACGATATACAGCTTAATGTACAATATACAGCTTAATGTATAATATACAGCTTAATGTACGGTATACAGTTTAATGTACGGTATACAGCTTAATGTATAATATACAGCTTAATGTATAATATACAGCTCAATGTACGGTATAGAGCTTAATGTATAATATACAGCTTAATATACGGTATACAGCTTAATGTGTAGTATACAGCTTAATGTAAAGTATACAGCTTAATGTACTATATACAGCTCAATGTACGGTATAGAGCTTAATGTATAATATACAGCTCAATGTACGGTATACAGTTTAATGTACGGTATACAGCTTAATGTATAATATACTGCTTAATGTATAGTATACAGCTTAATGTACGATATACACCTTAATGTACAGTAAACAGCTTATTATACAGTATATAGTTTAATGTACGTATACAGCTTAATTAAGTTGTTATAGTGAGTCCCTGCAGGCTTTTTAATGTAAACATCACTGTGACAAACTCTGTATTTCCCTGGCCCAGTTAATTCTTTCCTGCATTCGTTAGTTGGATCTACCGAACACCGGCCACCCGCCTGGCTCATTGAACTTCAAAGTAACCACAAGATTAAGTGCTCTCCCAGGGCAGCCGCCATTCGTATAACCGAACAACACGAGCCATGGAAAATGGAAGCCATCTTGTCTCCCGAAAGTAGGCAGCGGGACTTGGTCGTCGAGTGTCTGGAACTATAAGTTGGACACTCGACCTTGCGGTGATTTTGTACGAACTCCTGCTTCTTTTCTTGACAAGGCAGGAGAGCGCTATTCGGTGAAAAGGTATGCACAAACAAGAGGAACACTGATGGGGGTCTGTGTATAAAAGGGGTCACGTCAATGCCGTGCACGCGCATTAGAGCTCTCCATAGGAAAGCATTGAAAATGCTTTTCAATGCTTTCCCATGGGGAATTGAGCGACGCTGGAGGTCCTCACAAAACCTGTGGAAAACCAGGAAGTGCCCTCTAGTGGCTGTCTAGTAGACAGCCACTAGAGGAGGAGTTAACCCTGCAATGTAATTATTACAGTTGCAGGGTTAAAGGACCACTATAGTGCCAGGAAAACATACTCGTTTTCCTGGCACTATAGTGCCCTGAGGGTGCCCCCACCCTCAGGGTCCCCCTCCTGCCCGGCTCTGGAAGGGGAAAAGGGGTAAAAACGTACCTTTTTCCAGCTCTGGACGGGGAGCTCTCTGCCTCCTCTCCTCCTCCGATCCTCCACCGATCCGCCCCGTCGGCTGAATGCGCACCCGCGGCAAGAGCTGCGCGCGCATTCAGCTGGTCGCATAGGAAAGCATTCATAATGCTTTCCTATGGACGCTTGCGTGCTCTCACTGTGATTTTCACAGTGAGAAGCACGCAAGCGCCTCTAGCGGCTGTCAGTGAGACAGCCGCTAGAGGAATTGGGGGAAGGCTTAACCCATTCATAAACATAGCAGTTTCTCTGAAACTGCTATGTTTATAAAAGAATGGGTTAAGCCTAGCTGGACCTGGCACCCAGACCACTTCATTAAGCTGAAATGGGCAGAAGTGGTCTGGGTGCCTGGAATGTCCCTTTAAACTCTTGGAAGCGCCACCAGAGGCTGTCTTAGTCCTGCAAGGTAATTATTGCAGTTTCTCAAAAACTACAATGTTTTACATTGCAGGACTAAGGGGCGACAGGGACTCTCCACCCAGACCACTTCAATGAGATTACATGCTCAGTTTGTCTATAGTGTCCGTTTAATGGCCGCTGAACAGCAAGGTCTAATCTAGTAGAAGATTTTAAGATGGGAACCAACCTTGCAGGAGATTTTAGACAAAAAAAGGACATATGGCAATAAATTAGCAATGTTTAATTAGTAATATGTCCGACTACACTGGGAGCTAAGAGTGGGAGCAGCATCTTACCTGCAATGTCCAGGTCTACCTTAAAGTGTATCAAGTGTGTGTGCAGGTTTCCAAGAACATGTTCGTGAACTCTGTTTCCATAACTGAGTCCATCATGTGTGAAGAAGTTAGCAAAAATGTATCCTGTGGCACTGACTTTAACCTCAACCACCCCATTCTGGTAGAAAATGAAATCCCAGATGTAATCATAGTTATAGACAGTAGACATGGTCCTAACGACAAGGACATGGTTCTCCAGCCCAGCATAGGATTTGAAACCATCAGCGAAGTCACTGTCAAAGTGTCGGCGTAGAGGAATCCCGGTGGGTAGCTCAAAGATACAAATTGCATTTTTTGTTCGAATTGGTTTGTCAGTGTCATAGAAGTGATACACATCCAGATAAGTAGCAATTTCAGGACAGTCAATCCCTTTGGCCAGTTCATAGTTAGTAGAACCCATACCCCATCCAGAGTCAATGTATTTGGTCTGCATAACTCCTGGGGTGGATCCACTGTAAAAAGAAATGGCTTCTTGAAGGCTCAACTCGTACACTATCCTTTCATTGTTATATTGTATATCAAAGAACTGCAATCCAGAAGATGTTCGTGGACGAAATGCAAAGCTCCAGCCAGTGTACTCCACGTAGTTTCCAAGAACCTTGTATCGTTTACCCTGAGGCTCACACATTCTTGGCCCATTAATATTTGACTTGGTCTTGTATTCTCCTCGTGGTATGAAAGTGGAATAGATTTTACTATCTTTATCACTTTGTAAATTGAGCTTTGTTAGTTCATTTTTATCGTATTTCTCAACCAGTTCCTCTATACTGTGAAAGTATTGGCCATTGTACCATATCTTTTCCACGCTCCACTCCTCAGGATTGGTGGAATGATGGTCGAGAAGGATTTCAACGCCAACTGGATGGAGAAAGAAGCCATCGACAGATTTCTGTAGCATTAACCATGACTTACGTTCACCGGACTTCACCCCTCGCGGAGAATTGTCGGAGTAGGTAAGGCAGCGATCTGAGCAGTTGTTGAAGGAATAGCCAGTTGACTCAAGCAGAATGTGGTCAAACTTCCTTGTGACCTCTGATAACTTTTCCAGCATATTTCTATTTTCTGTATAACTAATTGGCCTTGCTTCATATCTGATGGTCTTATTTCCTCTCACTTTGTTTGGCTTGTAATAATATGGATGAGGAAGGGGACCTACAATATATTCTGTGACATTTGGATGGGTCTGGTCTCCAAAGAAAATCACAACTCTAGCCTCTCTTAGTGGCTTGGGGCCACCATTGTCCAGGAAACTGAGTACTTTACGTTTTTTTGGCATGTTGAGTTCTATCATGAAGATTGAGTTTTTTCCAAAGTTGTCCTCTACAGAGACCAGTTTGAGATGTTCCTGCTCCATGAGGAAACTCTGAACAGACTTCATCTCACTCGGGTTCAGTTCTGAAAAGACTGAAGCCATGTATTGACCCCTGGAGGAAGACTGTGTGTTGGTGACAGCTGTCACAAGCCAAACCATGGCTGCCACCCAGGCTAGGCAGTTGGCCAACATTGTCAGCGAGTTGGTTACCTACAAAACATAAGAGACAAAATTACAGGAATCATATAGGAAAATAAACAGTAATGATAAATGATACTGTCACGGTGAACCTAACTTTTCCCTATTGTTTCCTCTTCTCTCCCTCTCTCAGAATCAGTTATTTTCTTCATTTCTGATCTAGTTTTCATTTAAACATTAGACAAACTTTTTTGTCTTCTGTATTTTTCCTACGCCTGACTTTCTTTGACCAAAGGAGGAGCTCAAGCTCGCTCTATTTCCTGAGTCAGGGAGGAGGGTGAGTACTTTCTCAGTACATATGATATTTATTATATAATATAGTAATATTACATACCCAGCAGTGTCAGTCTGTGTGTTAGCAATACATATAATATTTATTATATAATATAGTAATATTACATTCCCAGCAGTGTCAGACTCTGTGTGTTAGCAGTACATATAACATTTATTATATAATATAGTAATATTACATTCCCAGCAGTGTCAGACTCTGTGTGTTAGCAGTACATGTAATATTTATTATATAATATAGTAATATTACATACCCAGCACTGTCAGACTCTGTGTGTTAGCAGTACATGTAATATTTATTATATAATATAGTAATATTACATTCCCAGCAGTGTCAGATTCTGTGTGCTAGCAATACATATAATATTTATTATATAATATAGTAATATTACATTCCCAGCAGTGTCAGACTCTGTGTGTTAGCAGTACATATAACATTTATTATATAATATAGTAATATTACATTCCCAGCAGTGTCAGACTCTGTGTGTTAGCAGTACATGTAATATTTATTATATAATATAGTAATATTACATACCCAGCACTGTCAGACTTTGTGTGTTAGCAGTACATATAATATTTATTATATAATATAGTAATATTACATACCCAGCAGTGTCAGACTCTGTGTGTTAGCAATACATATAATATTTATTATATAATATAGTAATATTACATTCCCAGCAGTATCAGACTCTGTGTGTTAGCAATACATATAATATTTATTATATAATATAGTAATATTACATTCCCAGCAGTGTCAGTCTGTGTGTTATCAGTACATATAATATTTATTATATAATATATTAATATTACATACCCAGCAGTGTCAGTCTGTGTTAGCAGTACATATAATATTTATTATATAATATAGTAATATTACATACCCAGCAGTGTCAGACTGTGTGTTAGCAGTACATGTAATATTTATTATATAATATAGTAATATAACATACCCAGCAGTGTCAGACTCTGTGTGTTAGCAGTACATATAATATTTATTATATAATATAGTAATATTACATACCCAGCAGTGTCAGACTGTGTGTTAGCAGTACATATAATATTTATTATATAATATATTAATATTACATACCCAGCAGTGTCAGACTCTGTGTGTTAGCAGTACATGTAATATTTATTACATAATATAGTAATATTACATACCCAGCAGTGTCAGACTCTGTGTGTTAGCAGTACATGTAATATTTATTATATAATATAGTTATATTACATTCCCAGCAGTGTCAGTGTGTGTGTTAGCAATACATATAATATTTATTATATAATATAGTAATATTACATACCCAGCAGTCTCAGACTGTGTGTTAGCAGTACATGTAATATTTATTATATAATATAGTAATATTACATACCCAGCAGAGTCAGTCTGTGTGTTAGCAATACATATAATATTTATTATATCATATGGTAATATTACATTCCCAGCAGTGTCAGACTGTGTGTTAGCAGTACATATAATATTTATTATATAATATAGTAATATTACATACCCAGCAGTGTCAGACTCTGTGTGTTAGCAATACATATAATATTTATTATATAATATAGTAATATTACATACCCAGCAGTGTCAGACTCTGTGTGTTAGCAGTACATGTAATATTTATTATATAATATAGTAATATTACATACCCAGCAGTGTCAGACTCTGTGTGTTAGCAGTACATATAATATTTATTATATAATATAGTAATATTACATACCCAGCAGTGTCAGACTGTGTGTTAGCAGTACATATAATATTTATTATATAATATAGTAATATTACATACCCAGCAGTGTCAGACTGCGTGTTAGCAGTACATGTAATATTTATTATATAATATTACATACCCAGCAGTGTCAGTCTGTGTGTTAGCAGTACATGTAATATTTATTATATAATATAGTTATATTACATTCCCAGCAGTGTCAGACTGTGTGCTAGCAATACATATAATATTTATTATATAATATAGTAATATTACATACCCAGCAGTCTCAGACTGTGTGTTAGCAGTACATGTAATATTTATTATATAATATAGTAATATTACATACCCAGCAGTGTCAGTCTGTGTGTTAGCAATACATATAATATTTATTATATCATATAGTAATATTACATTCCCAGCAGTGTCAGACTCTGTGTGTTAGCAGTACATGTAATATTTATTATATAATATAGTAATATTACATACCCAGCAGTGTCAGACTCTGTGTGTTAGCAATACATATAATATTTATCATATAATATATTAATATTACATACCCAGCAGTGTCAGACTGTGTGTTAGCAGTACATATAATATGTATTACATAATATAGTAATATTACATACTTAGCAGTGTCAGTCTGTGTGTTAGCAGTACATGTAATATTTATTATATAATATAGTAATATTACATACTTAGCAGTGTCAGTCTGTGTGTTGGCAATACATATAATATTTATTATATCATATAGTAATATTACATACCCAGCTGTGTCAGACTCTGTGTTAGCAGTCCATATAATATTTATTATTTAATATAGTAATATTACATACCCAGCAGTGTCAGACTGTGTGTTAGCAGTACATATAATATTTATTATTTAATATAGTAATATTACATACCCAGCTGTGTCAGACTCTGTGTTAGCAGTCCATATAATATTTATTATTTAATATAGTAATATTACATACCCAGCAGTGTCAGACTGTGTGTTAGCAGTACATACAATAATTATTATATAATATAGTAATATTACATTCCCAGCAGTGTCAGACTCTGTGTGTTAGCAGTACATGTAATATTTATTATATAATATAGTAATATTACATACCCAGCAGTGTCAGACTCTGTGTGTTAGCAGTACATATAATATTTATTATATAATATAGTAATATTACATACCCAGCAGTGTCAGACTGTGTGTTAGCAGTACATATAATATTTATTATATAATATAGTAATATTACATACCCAGCACTGTCAGACTCTGTGTGTTAGCAGTACATATAATATTTATTATATAATATATTAATATTACATACCCAGCAGTGTCAGACTGCGTGTTAGCAGTACATGTAATATTTATTATATAATATAGTAATATTACATACCCAGCCGTGTCAGACTCTGTGTGTTAGCAGTATATATAATATTTATTATATAATATAGTTATATTACATTCCCAGCAGTGTCAGACTGTGTGCTAGCAATACATATAATATTTATTATATAATATAGTAATATTACATACCCAGCAGTCTCAGACTGTGTGTTAGCAGTACATGTAATATTTATTATATAATATAGTAATATTACATACCCAGCAGTGTCAGTCTGTGTTAGCAATACATATAATATTTATTATATCATATAGTAATATTACATTCCCAGCAGTGTCAGACTCTGTGTGTTAGCAGTACATGTAATATTTATTATATAATATAGTAATATTACATACCCAGCAGTGTCAGACTCTGTGTGTTAGCAGTACATATAATATTTATTATATAATATAGTAATATTACATACCCAGCAGTGTCAGACTGTGTGTTAGCAGTACATACAATAATTATTATATAATATAGTAATATTACATTCCCAGCAGTGTCAGACTCTGTGTGTTAGCAGTACATGTAATATTTATTATATAATATAGTAATATTACATACCCAGCAGTGTCAGACTCTGTGTGTTAGCAGTACATATAATATTTATTATATAATATAGTAATATTACATACCCAGCAGTGTCAGACTGTGTGTTAGCAGTACATATAATATTTATTATATAATATAGTAATATTACATACCCAGCACTGTCAGACTCTGTGTGTTAGCAGTACATATAATATTTATTATATAATATATTAATATTACATACCCAGCAGTGTCAGACTGCGTGTTAGCAGTACATGTAATATTTATTATATAATATAGTAATATTACATACCCAGCCGTGTCAGACTCTGTGTGTTAGCAGTATATATAATATTTATTATATAATATAGTTATATTACATTCCCAGCAGTGTCAGACTGTGTGCTAGCAATACATATAATATTTATTATATAATATAGTAATATTACATACCCAGCAGTCTCAGACTGTGTGTTAGCAGTACATGTAATATTTATTATATAATATAGTAATATTACATACCCAGCAGTGTCAGTCTGTGTTAGCAATACATATAATATTTATTATATCATATAGTAATATTACATTCCCAGCAGTGTCAGACTCTGTGTGTTAGCAGTACATGTAATATTTATTATATAATATAGTAATATTACATACCCAGCAGTGTCAGACTCTGTGTGTTAGCAATACATATAATATTTATCATATAATATATTAATATTACATACCCAGCAGTGTCAGACTGTGTGTTAGCAGTACATAAAATATGTATTACATAATATAGTAATATTACATACTTAGCAGTGTCAGTCTGTGTGTTGGCAATACATATAATATTTATTATATCATATAGTAATATTACATACCCAGCTGTGTCAGACTCTGTGTTAGCAGTCCATATAATATTTATTATTTAATATAGTAATATTACATACCCAGCTGTGTCAGACTCTGTGTTAGCAGTCCATATAATATTTATTATTTAATATAGTAATATTACATACCCAGCAGTGTCAGACTGTGTTAGCAGTACATATAATATTTATTATTTAATATAGTAATATTACATACCCAGCTGTGTCAGACTCTGTGTTAGCAGTCCATATAATATTTATTATTTAATATAGTAATATTACATACCCAGCAGTGTCAGACTGTGTGTTAGCAGTACATATAATATTTATTATTTAATATAGTAATATTACATACCCAGCCGTGTCAGACTCTGTGTGTTAGCAGTACATATAATATTTATTATATAATATAGTAATATTACATACCCAGCAGTGTCAGTCTGTGTGTTAGCAGTACATTTAATATTTATTATTTAATATAGTAATATTACATACCCAGCCGTGTCAGACTCTGTGTGTTAGCAGTACATATAATATTTATTATATAATATAGTAATATTACATACCCAGCAGTGTCAGTCTGTGTGTTAGCAATACATATAATATTTATTATATAATATAGTAATATTACATACCCAGCAGTGTCAGACTCTGTGTGTTAGCAGTACATATAATATTTATTATATAATATAGTAATATTACATACCCAGCAGTGTCAGACTCTGTGTGTTAGCAGTACATGTAATATTTATTATATAATATAGTAATATTACATACCCAGCAGTGTCAGACTCTGTGTGTTAGCAGTACATATAATATTTATTATATAATATAGTAATATTACATACCCAGCAGTGTCAGACTCGGTGTGTTAGCAGTACATGTAATATTTATTATATAATATATTAATATTACATACCCAGCAGTGTCAGACTCTGTGTGTTAGCAGTACATATAATACTTAGTATATAATATAGTAATATTACATACCCAGCAGTGTCAGACTGTGTGTTAGCAGTACATATAATATTTATTATATAATATATTAATATTACATACCCAGCAGTGTCAGACTGTGTGTTAGCAGTACATATAATATTTATTATATAATATAGTAATATTACATACCCAGCAGTGTCAGACTGTGTGTTAGCAGTACATGTAATATTTATTATATAATATAGTAATATTACATACCCAGCAGTGTCAGACTGTGTGTTAGCAGTACATGTAATATTTAGTATATAATATAGTAATATTACATACCCAGCAGTGTCCGTCTGATCTGTTCTCTCCTGTAACTGTGTGCCAGATGCTGTTGTTGTTGCCTTTTATTGCTGTCCTTTACCTGTGTTGGGAGGGAGGAGGGACACAGATAAAGATTTGTGCTGTGGTTGGAGGGAGATCTTCCCTGTGATATTGGAGTGCATGGGGCAAACTCTGTATACTCTGTATCTACACGGAAACATACAAAGACAAATGCACTGATTAGTTAGTGATTGTTATAAGTTTGTAATTTACTTTGAACTTGTTATATCGCTTTGTCTTTCTGTAATTATACATGTAGATAGACACAGCTGGAATACCACTGTCCATCTCTCACAGACACTGCCAGAAGGTTTAATATACAGCGAGACCCAATGGGGAGACCCAAGAAACATAACTATAGAGATACAGCGTATTAAATGGGGAGACCCAAAAAACATACAGCGTAATACAATTATACAAAACTTCAACTGTGCTGTGTGAATTGCACTCACAAGATAAAATGTTGGTAAAGCGCCTCTGGGAGCCTCCCCTGAAATTCTTGGGGGACTAGCCAATATCACCTTTGTACCTCTTCTCTGTTAAAGTTTTCTATATATTGCGTATTAATATTGTTTTTGTATTTTATTGTACCCTATTGTATCAATGCAATGTTTTGTGGACCCAGGAACGATAAAACAAGAGAAATCTCAATGTATCTTGCCTGATAAAATACTTTATAAATAATAAATAAATGTAGTGTCACAGTTTCTGTGTGTGCAGTGTCAGTGTGTATCACTGTTTCTGTGTGTGTAGTGTCAGCGTGTATCACTGTTTGTGTGTGTAGTGTCAGCGTGTATCACAGTTTCTGTCTGTGTGTAGTCTCCGTGTCTATCAGTTACTGTGTGTGTAGTGTCAGTGTGTATCACAGTTTCTGTGTGTGTGTAGTGTCTGTGTGTATCAGTTTCTGTGTGTGTAGTGTCAGTGTGTATCACAATTTCTGTGTGTGTGTAGTGTCAGTGTGTATCACAGTTTCGGTGTGTAGTGTCAGTGTGTATCACAGTTTCTGTGTGTGTGTAGTGTCTGTGTGTATCAGTTTCTGTGTGTGTAGTGTCAGTGTGTATCACAATTTCTGTGTGTGTGTAGTGTCAGTGTGTATCACAGTTTCGGTGTGTAGTGTCAGTGTGTATCACAGTTTCTGTGTGTGTGTAGTGTCTGTGTGTATCAGTTTCTGTGTGTGTAGTGTCAGTGTGTATCACAATTTCTGTGTGTGTGTAGTGTCAGTGTGTATCACAGTTTCGGTGTGTAGTGTCAGTGTGTATCACAGTTTCTGTGTGTGTGTAGTGTCTGTGTGTATCAGTTTCTGTGTGTGTAGTGTCAGTGTGTATCACAATTTCTGTGTGTGTGTAGTGTCAGTGTGTATCACAGTTTCGGTGTGCAGTGTCAGTGTGTATCACAGCTTCTGTGTGTATAGTGTCAGTGTTTATCACAGTTTAGGTGTGTAGTGTCCATGTGTATCAGTTTCTGTGTGTGTAGTCTCAGTGTGTATCACAGTTACTGTGTGTGTAGTGTCAGTGTGTATCACATTTCGGTGTGTAGTGTCAGTGTGTATCACAGTTTCTGTCTGTGTGTAGTGTCTGTGTGTATCAGTTACTGTGTGTGTAGTGTCAGTGTGTATCACAGTTACTGTGTGTGCAGTGTCAGTGTGTATCACAGTTTAGGTGTGTAGTCTCAGTGTGTATCAGTTTATGTGTGTGTAGTGTCAGTGTGTATCACAGTTTCGGTGTGTAGTGTCAGTGTGTATCACAGTTTAGGTGTGTAGTGTCAGTGTGTATCACAGTTTAGGTGTGTAGTCTCAGTGTGTATCACAGTTACTGTGTGTGTAGTGTCAGTGTGTATCACAGTTTCTGTCTGTGTGTAGTGTCTGTGTGTATCAGTTACTGTGTGTGTAGTGTCAGTGTGTATCACAGTTACTGTGTGTGTAGTGTCAGTGTGTATCACAGTTTAGGTGTGTGTAGTGTCAGTGTGTATCACAGTTACTGTGTGTGTAGTGTCAGTGTGTATCACAGTTTCGGTGTGTGTAGCGTCAGTGTGTATCACAGTTTCGGTGTGTGTAGTGTCAGTGTGTATCACAGTTTAGGTGTGTGTAGTGTCAGTGTGTATCACAGTTACTGTGTGTGTAGTGTCAGTGTGTATCACAGTTTCGGTGTGTGTAGTGTCAGTGTGTATCACAGTTTCGGTGTGTGTAGTGTCAGTGTGTATCACAGTTACTGTGTGTGTAGTGTCAGTGTGTATCACAGTTTAGGTGTGTAGTGTCAGTGTGTATTTGTCAGGATCCTATCCTGACAACCAGGAATATTTTTATTCTATTTTAGTTTATTGCAATACCAGTTTTCCACGACAAGTGGCCTCACCTAGACTATCCTCAGTCTCTCACACCTGCCTAAAATAATCACCTGAACTATGCTATAAAGAGCTGACTGAACTGAACCAAACGGCTGTCACAATGAGAGAAGTTATTGTTCTGAACCTGACAAG